>JAZDUA010000016.1:8090000-8322500 GCA_038098605.1 Gryllus longicercus
TACGCCACAGAAGAGCCGCGTGGGTCGAACTAGGTCAAATGCATAAAAACGTAAATGCTCGATTAATGTAAACAACCTTCAAGAATCAAAATATCTGTTAGAAACTCGCAAAGCTTCCTGTCCGTTAAGATCAATCAGGGAATATTAATTTTGAAAAATCAGCTGAATTGTTTTTGGCGCAGACGGACAGACTTATGTTTTACCGTCAATCAATTTTTCGGTATCAAGAACCAACAAACCGTGGATTCTGGCTACACCATTTGTTAGAGAATTCTTTGTAAATTTAGTAACATCATTTATCAACTTTGTTTTACCAGAGCCGGGCAATAAGAGTTTTTCTGGCGAAAATTGGCCATTTCTGATGCACGATTTCGTAACTCTCTTCTTACGAAGAATTCGTGATGCAAGAAAGTAAAAAGAAAAGTTACCTCAATATCTCGTAATATACAAGTGATAATGTGGAAACGAATACATGCATCAATTAATCTCATTCACTCATGCGTTTCCGCGAAAACTGCATTGCAATAACTTCAACCGTTCAAAAATTACTTCCGGGCCAGACCTTATATGCTTGAGGGTTGCGTAGTCCTTGACTCGCGCATCACACAACTTCAAACACTTCCGCTTGGTTAGGGGCAGCAAAGATATAGTATTTATTTATTTGCGTAAAAAAAACAGTTAATTGGGTGTGACGTGCGATGGAGAGAAGTTAATTTGAAGTTACATTTATGTACAGAAGCAAAACAAGGCCACATCTTAGCATTTGTTGAAGGCTAAATGTCCCGACACCAGTACAATTTGTAGCCACCACGTGGCAGCACCAAAATAAGTAAAATTTACTTTACCGATAACGTCTGAACCAATGGTTCAATTTTCGATCTGTAAACGGCATTTAACGCCTTTATAAAATAGAATTTACGCTACGATGACCTTTTCCCAAAAATCTAACAAAAACGCGAATTTGAAATTAGTTCTCAAACTTTCGAAAACAAATTTAAAAATGTGGCCTTATAGCGCGATGGCGACATGCTTCCTGAATCCAACGCCGTGACAATCATAAAAATCGGACGAATAGGAGTGTCGTAAAGTGAAATTTACGAAAACACCTCGCCCCCTCCCACTTCCTCTTCTGTGCCGTTGCGTCACCCATCCGCCCGTTGTGGGCCCTCTGTCAGCGCGGTGGCACGGCCAGGCCCGGCGGTTAAAGCGGTGCTACGTCTAAGATTAATTTTTAGCTCTGCAAATAATTCAGCAATATAAAAATTACAGTGTCCTTTTTCAGCTTTATGGGTACTAGCCTGCGATGACGCAGTTATGCTCGTATTAACAAATAACAGAGTTGACACCCTTATGCTCATCTTCTCCTCTACCCCAAGGATGGGTTCATGACCTGTTCTGACTTCTACCAATTTCATTTCTATAACGATCTGCCTCTGTGTCTTCTACTTCTACACATAAACGCTTGCTTTAGAATGCGTGTCAGTCCCATCTATCGAAGTCATTCCTCCCTTCACTCCCTGAAGTCAGAAAGATAGTATTTTGCCATTGATTGCTTGAACAATTAATTTTCATCTTATTTCGCGTCGCGCTTCTGGCCTGTAGTCCTATGGCGAGAGAGACAACGCGTATAGTCGAGGCTTGCGAGCACAACTGCATGGGTGGACAAATGATCATCAGCACGAAGATTTCATTCGTTATCGAATCCCGCCAAGCGATTTTCGCCGCTAAGATATATACCGCTAGTTCACGTGACAGTGCCTCCCGCGCTGGAGAATGGCCGGTCGGCAAACACATTCGTTACTTTGTTTTGGCCGTGTACAACGAATTCCGCTTGCTAGGTGCATTCCGAGAGCTGCACCCTGACTAACGCCCGCTCTCGGGCACTTGAACCGCAACACCTGCACTTCCCAACCGTTTGTTCTGTGTACAGACCGTGTCATTCTATTCATCACTATTCAATTATAATTGATCAAAAAATATAGGAATATTTTGTCTCTACGAAAATCTCAATGTGTGAGAGAGAGTGTGTGTTATTTGCCTGTAATAGATCGAAAATGAAAACTTTAATAAATATTTACGAAATATGTAACGTAATTTCATCCTTTACTTTACGAGATCAAATCGTACAAAGAGAAATATCAAGATTGTGGGAAGATAAACCATGGAACTCTACAATATACCGATGACGCAGAAATCCTGGTGCCAGCGTGATTATCCCTACTCCCTTGCGGTCGAGCAAGCAGTATATTTTCTGGAACTTATGGATTTTTTTCATCTAGATCTTCCTCTGTTAAACATGTTATATTATTTTAAAAATATTTAAAATGACCAACTGGCCACATGTCATACTTTTCAAGAAGTGCGTATAATGTTTTTCGTAAATGCCATAATTTTGGTCTTTGTATTTGAAATGTTTAAATAATATCCTTTGTGATTTTGATAAAATTAATAAACAGACTTTGTAAATTATCTTATCCGTTAGGATCAAAATTATATTTGTATGAAAGTTCATAAATATCGCGCAATCACGTTTCGGTCGTTTAGGAATGCGCCGCACATTTTCCAGCATGTTATCTTCAGATGCAAAAAGACGAACAGTGAGAACTGTTGGGTAGCTATAAATAATCTAGTGACTACATGATATAGTTACCATTGGGTAAAGTGAATGAGAAAATAAATAAAGTTTATAATTCTATCTAAAGATGAAAAAGAATTCGTGCACACACACAGGGAGTGACTGACAGACGGACAGAGTGACTGACGGACGGACTCACTGATGGACGGACGGACTGACGGACGGACTAACGGACGAACTGACTGACGGACGAACTGACTGGACGCACGGACGAACTGACGGATGGGCTGACGGACGGACTGACGAATGGGCTGACGGACGGACTGACTGACGGTCGCATGACGGATAGACAGCCGGACTGATGGACGGTCGGCCTGACGGACTAACGATCGGCTTCACGGACGGACGGTCGGCCTGACGGACGGACGGTTGGCCGGACGAACGAACGGACGGACAGACGGACTGACGGAAGGACTGACTGACTGACAACATAGTCAAAATAGTTATAATACTCAGGATAGTCAGATCGACTTGTTGGACGGATCCGTCAGTTGATCGACGTGCTGAGTCGATCCCCCACTTGATAGACTTGTTGGTTCGTCCCCCACTTGATCGACTTGCTGGGTCGATCCACCACTTGATCGACTTGATGGGTCGATCACCCACTTGATCGACTTGCTGGGTAGATCACCCACGTGATCGATTTGCTGGGTCGATTCCTTACTTGATCGACTTGTTGGTTTGATCCCCCACTTGATCGACTTGCTGGGTCGATCCCCCACTTGATCCACTTGCTGGGTCGATCACCCCATTGATCGACTCGCTGGGTCGATCCCCCACTTGATCGACTCGCTGGGTCGATCCCCCACTTGATCGACTTGCTGGGTCGATCCCCCACTTGATCGACTTGCTGGGTCGATCCCCCACTTGATCGACTTGCTGGGTCGATCCCCCACTTGATCGACTTGCTGGGTCGATCCCCTACTTGATCCACTTGCTGGGTCGATCCCCCACTTGATCCACTTGCTGGGTCGATCCCCCACTTGATCGACTTGCTGGGTCGATCCCCCACTTGATCGACTTGCTGGGTCGATCCCCCACTTGATCGACTTGCTGGGTCGATCACCCACTCGATCGACTTGCTGGGTCGATCCCCCACTTGATCGACTTGCGGGGTCGATCCCCCAGTTGATCGACTTATTTGCTCGACAGTTGCGACTGTTGATATACTTCTACTAAATGTCTCAAAACAGCAAGGAGACAGTTATTTCTCTGCTGTTCGTTAACTTGGTCTTCCTATGGTCAAAAGCATTTTATAATATATTTGATTGAAAAAAGTTATTTTGGGGTAACATTGTGTTACCACATCTATACTATCTTTTATTCTTGTTCATTCAAAAAGTATTCGTGCCTTTGGGAGCAATCACCCCAATGGTACTATTTTTTGTGACTCTTCCCATTGTAAACTATTTCACTTTTATAAAATAGATTGCAGGACCCTGGAAAGATAAAGATTTGAAATATTTTGAATTTCCGTAAACCAAAAAGGGCACAAATAATAGACAAAATACAAGATTAACAAATAAGGGAAAAGTCATCAATACAGGTGTCCGGGAGGTTTGTATGCTTCTGCAATGCAAATTTTTGACAAGAAAGCATTTTTTCAAACCAACTTTTAAGGGCTTTTTGCGACTTAGTCATTCAGAATATTCACGAAGTTTATCAGACAAAATATGCTTAATTGTCTTAAGAGCTAATTTTCGAAGTTTCAACATTTACTCCCTGGACGCTCTGTATATAAAATCTGATTTTGTGGTGTTGCCAGCTCTCAATTTAAAAAAGGTAGCCCACTACATTAAATAGCAACACAATAGACATAAAGCTGCACATGGTAAGGAAGTATGGGAGTTAAATAAAAAAAGTGAACAACAAATTAATGATGATTCAAAAAGATAATTATTTTAAGGTCAAGTTAAGTCAAGTAAGGTTAAGGAAGTAATAAGAATGTACGATGTATACCATTTGGTGTCAACAGGACTACAATACTCGTATTCTGGGGAAATGGAAGGAAGTTCATTGATATACTTCTGTACAGTAACGATTCATTTCTCAGTAAAATACCGTAAAATGTTTGTTCATCTAGTTTACACTGAAATTGACTCATTCTGTTTAAAAAAAATTACTTTATTTCACACAGTCGCCCTTACAAATCAAAATGCGTCAAAATCCTTGGCAAGTCATATGACAACTACTTACAGTAATGAGATGGTTTAATCTATAGTATATTACAATTGTACAAACTACAATTTTATTCGTTCATAAGTCTGGAAGTTAGGTTGTGTTGCCAGGTTAGGTGTTTCCCTCCTACACTTAAGGTCTATTTTTGTCTTTAGTGGATCTTTAAGGGGCAATTTCTTTTTTTGTGAGGGGTGTCGTTGAATGTTTAAATATTATTTTTTTTATAAATATCTATTGTTTTTCGCAAAATCACAAAACAAAATCTTTTGATTATTGCAGGTTAATTTAATCAAATATAACTATACTTAGTAAAACACTTGTAGGTGTGTAAGATCATTTGAATGAATTCCCTCGTTTAGAATTGCGTGTGTTTTTGTTACAATTAAAAATTGGTCGAGGGTGACACATTTTATGAAAAGGAATGAATCACAGGAATAAAACGTAACTGAAACAACGATTTCGTTTGAAGGATAGTTTTTATAAAGAGCTATCATTATCTCTTTTTCACACATTAGACTGAGTGAGACAAAGATACCTCTGACGTTTCGTACCTCGTACACAGTGTGAAACTTCCTAGAACATATCTTATGTACATTATGTTGTAAATAGTTATAATATTCTTATATATTAAAAATGTTAAGGGTAAAATATAATAATCATCATACACATTTAATAATTTTCATATTTAGTTTCCATACCTCCCCATATATTTTAAACATGAAAAAAATCATTATTTGAATTTGGCGTTTGTCGGTTTGGCCTTTTCGCAGCGTTATCTAGCATTACCACCTAGATACCAAGATATCTATATGGAGTTTTTTTATCTAGTGGAGAATGTTTAACACTATCTGGTTACACTGGATATATAAAGATTAGTTGATAACCCAAATCGTAGTGAGGAAACGGGAAAACCATATTTAGGGAAACAAGACAAAGAAGAAGTAATGCATATTAGTATTTATGAGTTTTTGAAGAACAGTTCTACATATGCCAAGTTGTTTTTTAGTTAATTTCTATTTCCGTCGCTGGATGATGTACTGCAGAAAACGCACATATCGCCCAAATAGGGGTATCGTCTTTGAATTCTCGCCCATTAATACTAAAATGGCCTGTAGATGCGTCAAGACATATCTTCCTATAGAATGCACAATAGATAAATATCATTTTTCAGAATTCCACAATTTTTATATGAATTAAATTCATAGAAAGCAAAATGAAACATGTTATGCTACATCTTCTATTTCTAATGACAAAGTTTAAAAAGTCTAAAGTAGCTTTTCAGGCGAGGTGTCCTCCCATATGTAACACCAGCAGCAGCACCGTCACCGCAACTAAGCAAAGCAAGACTCCCAGCGCCACCAAACAAGGGACGTTGATGGTCGTCACTGCACCTTCCTGCTCTTGGTTCAGCTCGTCTGTGTTCGACTGCTCGCCGTCACCAGCTTGGCCCTGCGACTGACAGCAGTCACAGTAGCAGCAGTTTGGACAGTCATCCTCGCACCATGACGTGCACAAGACCTGGCACAAAGCCACGCAGCAGACGTCCCAGTCACAGCAAACGTCGCCACAGTCACAGACAAAGTCGGCCATCACTCATGCGCGACAGCCACGGCTACCCAGGAACCAGCCGTTGTTGGTCGGATTCGGCGGATGGATACCGCAATAGACAGCGTGGGGGGCTTTCTTTGTGGTAGGGCTGTGCCCGTGAACGATTGCTGTAGCAGGATGATGGTTGCAACTGAATTCAAGGGGAAAACCAACAGCAAGCGCAAATGAAACGGGAGTGTCCTCTTGTTCGGCTTATCTGCTCGTCGATGGCCGGTCCCTCGCTACCCCTTGCTTCTCCTGTTCACAGACAAGAGCACCAGCAGGAATCAGTGCCCGCCTCGGAGCAAACAGAACCACTATCACTGCCGCCGTTGCCCAAAATGCCAAGGTGCGAGAATCTAGGCCACCAAACCATTGAAGGTTGATCGTGTTCCGCGGGTGGCTAGTATAGAGACTTGACTGCGGCGGATGGCGCCAAGGGCGGCGAGGGGCGGCGCCAGCCGGACCGGCGCCAGGGGGAGGTGACTGCGCATTTCGAACTCGCCCCCGCAGCCCCCGGGAGGTCGTTGGCGCTGGCACTCGGGTAACGCTGACGACAAAGGTTTACGAATGCGCAGCGTACAGAAACTTTTCCTCCTCTCAGTGTTATGACTCAACAAATACTCAGATTTTTTTGTAAAAACGTGCATTACATCATTTAAAGATCTATATTTCAATACAGTTATGCTGAAAGTACCCAAGTCCGAAGAATCAATACGGTTGAAACGTGGTGTGGGAAGTTCGGATATATATTACCGCAAATGAAAACCCCCGAAACAAGTTTTTATTTCGTTAAGTCTAATGAAATGAGGGAGGTGTGCAAATTCTGGAACAATACTTACAATCACTATTCACTGTGAACAACAGCTTCGAACATGCTTCTGAAAATGTAATTATTTTATATTGAGCAAAATCAGTATTAGTATGCTGTAGGGAACTATGGCAAAGAAATCATCTTTCTTAAAAGCGTAATTCACCACTTATAGTCTCGTATAATCACTGAATTATGAAAGGACGTATGTGTCAGACGATTGCAGGGCACTGTTTATATACACTCGCTAATCTTTGAATTTCAAAACACACTTCAAACTTTAAGAAACTTACTATTTTGGCTTCGCTAACAATAACCTCATTGTTTACTCGAAAATGAAATGTTAGATGCGTTTCAAGAAATCGATTACAACTTCCACAATGAGATACTACTACACAAATGTCAGCAGACTGTAGCCTATAAGCCCTCATTCCATTAATTTTATAAAACTTTATTGTTTATACTATAGAATACTTCAATATAGGAAGCGATAATAAATCTAGGGCTCAATACATTTTATTTATACTCCGAATAATACTTCTGCCTACTTGGCAACTTCTGGTTGACAGAGGAGAGAGGTTTCCGTCATCCAGTTTGAGGCTTCAAATTGTGATGTTACTACAGAGTTGCCGATGTTTACTAAGAAAAAAAATGAAATCTCATAGCGCGAAGCAACTGAAATTCAAAGAGCGCCATTACTTGTTTGGATATGCGTCGTGTGGGATTCTGTGTGTGTGTTTGTTTCTCTCTCTCTCTGTCTCTCTCTCCCTCTCTGTCTCTCTCTCTCTCTCTCTCTCTCTCTCTCTCTCTCTCTCTCTCTCGAAGTGGCATTTAGACTGAATTCTATGCCAAGCGCGACATGACCTACTAATGTCTCCCCTCCTGAAAACCTACGCATCTTGGCCGGGATCGACCCCGCGCTCTGTGGAATAAGACACATCTTTAAGGGTCGTATTCCTTAAAGAAGACCTGCAAGAGTATATTTTGTGTTTCAACAAGTATTATTTATTAATTCACTTTGCAAAACGATGGTAAAACACCTAGAGAAACTACTTTTTACTCTAAATTTGCAGATTGAAAGTAAGGGTTGATACGAATGTAACAGGTGTGGTGTCTAACAATTTAGAGAGGAAGATAGTTGAGTAAATGAGTGAGGCATATCGAAACTCACGTCCAATGGTCTAAAGAAGTAGGGAATTTTCCTGATGATAGTCATTTTCAAGATACTAATTAAAGGGACTCTCCTTAACCTGTCCGGTCGAAACTCTATTCTATCTTTTTTTCACTTATGGATAAGTAAACAAGGACCCACAAAACATGAATTTTGACTAGACAAAGAAGTCAGTCAAGTGTCAGAACTCAAACGGTAGAATAAGTTATCAACTATATATAGGAACGAAACTTATCACCTTGTTCATTACCCGGGCACGGCAATACGAGTTTTTCTATAAGAAATTTGCCGATTTGCGGCGCATAATTAAAATACGTACGAAGTAAGAAGTGCGAGAGTGTAAAAATTGTATTAGATCGATATATCGAAAACTACACTATTTTCTTAATAATAAAGATCGAAACGTAGTTAATAACTTTATTAATAAAGTTTATTAGGACTCATTAATAGACGGATGAAGGGCCATACTTAATTTACTATGAAGGCAAAATAATTTAGTGGAATATAGTAAATTTTAAGACATTGTGCTATCGAAAGAGGTCCCCACATTTTCTCCGCCCAGGGGCCCCCACATTTGATAATATCCGGTTTTGCGTGCTATGAATACGATACGAAAATAGGTATTAATGACCACTAGATACCGGAATGTACTAGTATATATGACTATGTACACATATGTTTATGAATGACTATGAGCGTAAATCAACGTGTTTAAAAGAAGCCAATAGATTTTGGAATCCGATTCGTGAAGTGTGATTGGGTCATCTCCTAAGACCTCTCCCCGGGGTCGAGATCGCCCTGCGCAGTCCCCCTTTCCCTCTAGCGGTCGTTCGCCTGGTTTCGTTCTTCGTCGCACTAGGCGCTCGGGTCTCCTCTATTTTCTTACTGAAATTGCTTGACACCTGTCCTTTGATCAGCTGGAACAAGGTCGCACATTCGCGCGGTGACCCAAAACCAACTTCAATATCTCGAGATATGTAGTTGGTCTTGGGTGAGCATGCGATGAATGTTCAAACACTATAGTGACATAAAACATTGAAGCTCCTGAATGGATGGTTAACAGAAGAGGCGTGATTCAGGTGGTGGCAAAGGGGGGGGGGCAACTGCCCCCCTCAATGGGACAATTTAAAAAAATATATATTTAAACATTTCATTTCTCGGATCTTCAAATTTATGTTATAAAATATTTACTTTTTTCTGAATTTTGAGAAAAAATTTAATCCCTATTCAGTATTTGAGTAACTGTGAATGTGCGTGAGTGGGTGTGTGCAGATCCGTCATTCATGGTTAGACCACTTCCCGTGCACGAGTCGAAACGTGAGGTATCATTTGACGCGTCTCGGTCTCGTTGTGTAGAACTGATAATTTATTTTCTGATTCGGTCAGAATATTCTAAGACATTTTTAAAAAAAGTGTTTTTTTACTACAGCACAGCAATCGAAAGAATCTGGAAAAAATCACGTTTTGTGTTTTAAGAAGAACTTAAGAGATTTTTTCAACCCTGTTCCAGGTTCTAAGACAGTAAGAATTATTTTTTGGAATTCTTTAAAAAAACAAAAACAAAACTTTGTGTTTGAATTTGGCGCTGAGAAAATATCAAAAAATGTTTTTCTAATATAAATTATTTTGTTTCATTTTTCATATTTTATCAACCGGATGAAATAATGTTAAGTTGACGAACAAATTACAATAAAAACACGTTTTTGGCTGTAAAGAGGTGTGGGCTGTGGTATGGGGGCTGAGAAATCTTTCAAAAATATTATGTTAATGTTAGAATTATAATGTAAATACTCATAAGCCATTTGGTTTGAGGGAACGTTTTACCATCTTATGCGGGGAGTCCCTTTGCCCCCCAATAAAAGATCCGAAATCCCACCTCTGGTTAACAGTACCCCTTTTCTTCTACATCAGAATCTATCAAGAACAAGGGCGGATCCAAAGATGAATATGGGGGAGGGGGATTTGTGTGTGAGGATGTGTGTGTATATATGTGTGTGTATATATATATATATATATATATATATATATATATATATATATATATATATATATATATAATGTGGCGATATGGGATTATACAACCCCATAACACCACCGTTTCATCGGCGTGAACGCTCACAGGCAGCGAGAAGAGCAGCCAAAAACTAGAGTAGCAAAACGCGCAGCCTGGTGTCCGTTGCCCGTACTAGTCACCACGAACTATCAAGCAGCGTTCTACTGGTGGAGGGTTGAAGGAGGAGAAATCATCCCCCCCGCTACGGTGAATTTCCCCAGGCAACGCCAATAAATAGGCGAGCGCACAGGCGGAAGCCCTCTTTTTCCTATCAGCGTTCGCCGAAGAAGCAACTCTCCTGGTAATCACCGCTCGGCAAGTAAGCAGATTTTCGTCAACGCTCGTCAGGTCAGATAGTATTCGCCGCCGTAACGACTTTTTAGATAGGAGTTTCCGGCGTTGCAAAGACGTCTAGTTAGTCGTCCGCGCAGTAGTGAGGAATAGTAAAGTATTCTTTTATTAACGAGTACGGGAAGTGAAAAGTTGCCCGTTGTCAGGAAAGCTCTGAAAAGTTCTTGATTAACAGAATAAAAGTAGGAACGAGCGAAGTACTTGCACTAGCAGTCAGGGAAGTGCAAGGGACATTTTCTACAAATTGGGCGTAATCGAAGGCGGTAGCAGCCGTGGGAGGAGAAGAAACCGATTAGTGGAGACGGAAGAATACGCGAATCGACCGGGGAGAAGACGCCGTTCAGGAAGATAGAAGAAAACGCAAGAGGACAGCGCAGGCAACGCAGATCTTCGGAATCGAGCAACGCGGTGCGGAACCCAGCACGCGACTTCAAGGTTGAAAAGTGGACAGTTTCGAGGTAACCTGTAGAACTACGAAATTAGGTCAAGTTCACGTCGGCAGGGAAAGAATAGTTCCAGAAGTATTAGAAAATTGAGGACACGGGTGTTAATAATTTGCAGCTTTGCAGTGGGAGATTTGGATGCGTAATTGCTTGCCTTTAACCATTATATTGGATCAGTCATTGTTCTGTTATTAGCAGATAAAATTGAGAGTAGTGCGCTTGCCCACATATTATTCATTGTATGTTATATTTTAAAGAAAGGCAAGAGATTGTAAATTAAGTTTAATTTCACGTGCAATTGTAACGAGTGTAATTTAAATTTAGGCGTATGGAGTTTTCAAAGGGAATTCCCAGTACTGGTTAGAGAAATTGTTTCAGAAAAATAGTTCTGAAGAAAATTAAGAGATTATTCATTAAATAGGCTGTAAAAATTTCTTTTGTGTTTATTTGAACATTTTTGAAAAGTGTGATTCTGTTTTTGATTTGTTTTTCTTTGTTATCAACTTACGCCACAGAATTTTGAGTGAATTATATGCTCGTTTATGTGTGATTTGTGTGTCTTTTATTGTGTCGAGGGTTCAGACCTTTCTCGTACCCGAAAGATCCTGCTTCCTGAGATTCTAAGCTCGCTTCACGAGCATAATATCTTAACGACCTGCTTACAGTGCATGCGGCTGAGTGTGCAGAAGGTACGAGTTGTGTGGTGTGGCGGTTAGAATATATATATATATATATATATATATATATATATATATATATGTATATATATGTGTATATATATATATGTATATATATATATACACATATATATATATATATATATATATATATATATATATGTAGAATCTTGGGTTTAGGACGAACGGAATAAGACACGAATTAAACGAAACGAACAATACTATATTAAATAAATTGACAAATACATTGAAATACAGTGAACGACTTGAACACAACAACTTCCCACAACTAACTGCCTGTCTCTCGCCACACTCGCTCACTTCCCATTCCCATTTCTCTCGCGACCCGGCGCCACTGTAGCCCGATACTACGTGATTCAAGTTTCGAATCCCACATTCGGCAATCCTCGAAAGCCTTCAGCCTCTGAAGGAAATACGTATGGCTTCATATAATCTGCTGATGTTGTGGTTATCATGGATCCATCTTCTTCGAAGTTTCCTACTCGAATCACCTCATATCGATCATTACCTTTCACTTGACTGACCATGTAAGGCCCCAGATACTTTTGTTTGATTTTCATACCTGGTCCAAACTTGGTTCTTCTGATCACTACAATATCCCCTTCTTGATAATTTCGAGCTTCTTTCGAGTGTTTGTCATGGTACTTCTTATTTTCTTCTTGGATCTTCAGGATGGATTTTTTTGCTGCATTTCGAAGATCTTCTCTTTCACGATCAAACAATTCAACTGCTTCTTGTTCCAAGACTTCTAAAATGGCTACGTCATCTTGGTGTCTCATCTTCACACCAAATAGGACTTCAAACGGGCTTCTGCCAATACTTCGCTGAAAAGTACTGTATACATCTCTGTAATTTGTTTACATGTCGATACCATTGTTCAGGTTTATCTTTGGAGAGCTTCGTGAGAACTGGTACTATTATGCCATTGATTCGTTCCACTTGACCATTTCCACGTGGCACGCCAGTAGTAGTGAGAACGTGTTCGATCTTCTCTTTTGCACAGTACTCTTGGAATGTTGTAGAAGTAAAAGCTGCTCCTCGGTCACTTATTATTCTGTATGGATTTCCAAACGATGCCTGCATAATGTCCATCTTGCTCAGAAATTCACTCGCGTTGGTTGTTTTGGTTGGAAAAATCCATGTAAATTTGGAGAAACTGTCAACAACAACAAATAAATATTTGTAGAGTTTTGAAGTTGCAGTAATAGGTCCTATGTGATCCACATGGTAAGTATGTAGTGGAATGTCGCCTTTAGGTATAGGTCGAAGTAAACCCTCCTTTTTGCCTTTCTTCTTTTCTGCCATAATACAGGTTATACAACATTCAACTAGATGGTCCAGCTTTTCCCTCAATCTAGGAACATAGTAGTCTGCTTGAATAATCTCTTGCATTTTCTTAGTGCCAAAATGACCATTGTCATGCACTTTCTTCAAAACTTCTTGTTGCATACTGGTAGGTAGTACTACGACGTTTCTTCCGTCTATTGTCTTCATAAGGATCTCGTTCTGCATCGAATAGTCTTCATAGGGTTCTTTGAGTAAAAGTTGAATGATTACGTTCAGTCGTTCTTCTTTCTTCTGCTCCTTCTTAATTACTTCTAGCATTAGATCTTCAACCATCATAACCGGATTTCGACTCAACGCATCCACGTGTTTCATTCTATCGCCCATACGGTGTTCAATTTCATAATCGAACTCTTCAAGTTGAAGAGCCCATCTTGTGACTTTTGGTGGTAAATTGATCTTCCCAAACGTTTTCTGGAAAGTATCACTAGGTCGGATAATGTCCTTTTCAAGCCACTCCTTGATCTGATCACTTAGTATCTTCTTCTCCTTCGGAGCTAATCGGCGTGGTTGTAAACACACTGGGTCGTCGTCCTTCAGTTTTATCTTCGTCTCGATGTTAGTCTTCACTTGTTTCTGGGGTGAGTAATCTTCAAGTAATTGGCGAACCTTCGCTTCGTAGGGAGCAGGAACATCAATTTCGTCTACAGCAATACATTGAAGCACTTTCAAGTCTTCATGGAATTCGGTGTACGTTGCATTTAACAGTAGTCCATCGTTGTCTTGTCCTTGTTCACATCTAGCTGGAACTTGCCTCACTGAGATTTTGCCCTGACTAATGGTGATCTCCATGTCTTTAATCCACTCTTGTCCAAGGATAAAGTTATATTTCATCGAGTCTTTTGGAACTACATAAAATGGCGTGCTGTATACCTGGTTGTCGATTTCGATGTCCAGCTTGACTCTCCCAACAGGATTTGTTGTCTTGTTCCCCAATCCGGTGAAGCATCGCGTCGTTGGACTCATTTCTGGACGGCCTATCTTCTCGTAGATATCAGTTGGTACTAAATTGACATCACTGCCTGTATCTAGTAACGCCCGGTAGTTTCTTCCTCTCACCTTCATTGATATAAGACCCTCGTCGTTTGAACTTATACATCCCACACTCTGACTCTCCTTAGTGCAATTTGGCGCAATGTGACTAAACATATTGCACTTAAAACATTTGGGTCCTTTATCTTTGTTCGTGCAGTTGACTCTTTCATGCTCCTTCGATCCACAACTGAAACACCGTTTCTGACCTGGCCGCTTCCCATCTGAATTTTTGTTGCCATGATCCTCTTTTGTTGAACTAGTTTTATTTTTGTTTTCCTTATTTCGATGTTTGCTTTCTTCCTTCTGTGTAGTTGTCTGTCGTCCTTTTGATTTTTCCTTCATCTTCTCGTATGCCTCAAAACATTTCTTCAGTTCTTGAATATTTCTTGCACTATACAAAATGGCTTTGTTGCTCTCGTAATCTTGAATTCCATCGATGATATACTCGACGAGTGCTTCTTCATCTACTGTTCCTTGGTTGGCTATTTCAATCATCGAGTATATGTACTGCTTCGCCGTCTCGTCAGATAATCGTTTACGTTTCCGTAATTGGCTGTGTACTGTAGCACTGCTGAGTTTGGTGGTAAACTCTTTCGTCAGGTCTTTCTTGAATTTTTTCCATGTTGATATTTTTTTGGTCAACATAAATTTCTTCGCAGAGCCTTTAAGCATTCGTTTTGCATAAATAATCTTTTGCAAATCATGCCATTCTAACAAATTACTTATATCTTCAAATTCATTGAGCCATTGTTCGACTTGTATTTTATCATCGCCTGAAAACTCTGTCAAACTATTTTCAACATCACGAATTGTAAATTCATGTTTGGCTCTATTGCCTTCTCGTCTACTACGTTCACGCCGATCACGTTCACGTCTGTCACGTTCATGTTCATTGCGTTCACGTCTGTCGTGTTCACGCTCGTTGCGTTCACGCCTGTCATGTTCGTAACGTGTCTCGCGCATGTCGCGCCATCTATGATCACGCCGTTTTGTTTTTGTGGGTTGTTTAAGCATCTCTTGATCAGAACTGTCATCACTTTCTGAATAATCGGACGTGTCAAAATTTAGCTTACCTTTTTTCATATTCAAACTCAATTTCTTGGAATTGCGTGAATCATAACCTAATTCTTCTTCTGACTCACTTTCACTTGACGTTGGTCTGGAACTTTTCTTATCGAGTACTTTCTTTTCAGTTTTCGATACCTTTTTCCTTTTATCCCCTATATTGTCACTGAAAAAACGTGCGTAATATTCGTCAGAGTCCATATCATTTTCTTTTTCCGTGTTACTTTCGTTCTTTGTTTTGATATCGTCTTCGTCTTTGTTCATAATGTCCTTCTTCTCAGGGTCATTAGTTTTCCCCAAAAATATTGCTGCTGTCTTCAATCGTTCAATTAGAATCAACTTCTTACCATCAGTCGGTAACTTCAATTTTTCCAATTCTTCTTGCAACTTGGCAACTGTAAATGTTTCGATTTCTTTGATGTTGATTACAGATCCTCCTTTCATGACTGTTTGCCGTATTTGTTTTGGCGTCTCTTGAATTTTTGTCTCCTTGTCATTCTGTTCGTCTATCTCTCCCTTCACTTTCTTGTCGTCCAAGTCGTTTTTCATGTTAATCTTTTTTTCATCATCTGCCATCTTTTCTCGACTTGCGGTGGAATCTGCGTCGAAACACGAACGAACTTAACTGAACTCGTAGTCGTCTTCTACTCGTTCCGTACAACTGGCTTCGTTCCGCGTATCCCCACAAAAATCCCGCCCGGCTAACCTCTTTTCCTTCTGCAATGTTCCATCAATTCGCGCCGAACTTTTTCCGGAATTCGCCCGTATATCCCGGCCGAGCCCCCAAATGTAGAATCTTGGGTTTAGGACGAACGGAATAAGACACGAATTAAACGAAACGAACAATACTATATTAAATAAATTGACAAATACATTGAAATACAGTGAACGACTTGAACACAACAACTTCCCACAACTAACTGCCTGTCTCTCGCCACACTCGCTCACTTCCCATTCCCATTTCTCTCGCGACCCGGCGCCACTGTAGCCCGATACTACGTGATTCAAGTTTCGAATCCCACATATATATATATATATATATATATATATATATATATATATATTCTAACCGTCTTACCTCTCGTACACACCTGTACCTTCTTCAGCACACTCAGCATGCACTGTAAGCAAGTCGTTAAGATATTGTGCTCGTGAAGCGAGCTTAGAATCTCAGGAAGCAGGATCTTTGGGGTACGAGAAAGGTCTGAACCCTTGACACAATAAAAGTCACACAAATCACACATAAACGAGCATATAATTCACTTAAAATTCTGTGGCATGAATTGATAACAACGAAAAACAAATCAAACATAGAATTACGCTTCCAAAAATGATAAAAAAAACACAAATAAGCAACTTTTACAGCCTATTCAACAAATGAACACTTAATTTTGTTCAGAACTAATTTCTGAAGTAATTTCTTTATCCAGTACTGGGATTCCCTTTTGAAAATTCACTACGTCTAAATTTAAATTATTCTAATTACAATTGCATGTGAAACTAAACCTAATTTACAATCTCTTGCCTTCTCAAAATTTTACATACAATAATTAACATGTGGGCAAGCGCACTACTCTCAATTTATCTTTAAATTATAAGTGCTGGTAACAGAATAATGACTGCTACAATAGAATGGTTAAAGGCAAGCAATAACGCATTAAATCTCCCACTCCCAAACTACAAATTATTAACACCCGTGTCCTCAGTTTTTAAGACTTCTGAAACTATTCTTTCCCTGCCGTCGTGAACTTGACCTAATTTCAGTTCTACAGGTTACCTCGAAACTGTCCGTCTTTCCGACCTTGAAACAGCGTGCCGCGTTCCGCACCGCGTTGCTCGATTTCGAAGTTCTGCGTTGCCTTCGCCGTCCTCTTGCGTCCTTTCCTCAGTCGTCGTCTTCTTCCCGGTCGCCTTGCGTATTCTTCCGTCTCCACTAATCGGTTTCTTCTCCTCCCACGGCTGCTACCGCCTTCGATTACGCCCAATTTACAGAAAATGTCCCTTGCACTTCCCTAACTGCCAGTGCAAGTACTTCGCTCGTTCCTAACTTTTATTCTGTTAATCGAGAACTTTCAGAGCTTTCCTGACAACGGGCACACTTTTACTTCCCGCACTAGTTAATAGAAGAATATTTCTCTAATTCCTGACTACTGCGCGGACGACTAGCTAGACGTTTCGCAACGCCGTACACTCCTATTCTAAACAGTCGTTGCGGCAATTTCTAACTAATCTAACGCTCTGATAAAATCTGCACACTTGCCAAGCGGTGCCTTACATGAAGAACTGCTGACCCGACGCGTGCTAGCAGAAGAGATGTTGACTCCAGGCGAGATGGCGACAAAAGAGACCTCCCGCTTCCGCGTTTGCGTATTTATTGGCGCAGGCTGGGGAAATTCGGCGTGGTGGGGATTATTTCTCATACTTGTGCCTTCCACCAGCAAAAACGTGGCCTCATAGTTCGTGGCGACTAGTACGAGCAACGGATACCAGGCTGCGCGTTTTGCTACTCTGGTTTTCAGCCGCTCTTTTCGCTGCCTGCGAACGTTTATGGCGACGAAACGGTGGTGTAATGGGGTTGTATAATCCCATTTCGCCACAATATATATATATATATATATATATATATATATATATATATATATATATATATATATATACATACATATATAAAGTAAATTATGTATAATACAATGCTTTTAACAAAGTTAACATATTAAATTTAATTTTCAATGAATACTTCATGGTTTTAAATTCAAAATAGTAATAATTTGTTATTAAAATCGTTGAATTCAGAGCTGCAAAACGACGAAGGATTAGGGTTTTATATTTTTCATTCAATGGTACGGATATGAACAGATAGCTTTTAAATAAAAACGCATGATATCGATTTACAAATTAAACATTTGCTTACATACAAACATTACTGTCCAGAACTGAAGAAAGTTGACAGAATTTCACAAAATATGTCTCAAGCCTCTTCTTCTTTTTCTTTTAATTAATTTCTTTCTCTTTTTTTATTCGTTTTAGATATTTTCTTTATCTTCTTAAAACTTATTATCCGTGCCGTCTCCAGGCGCATGTGAGCGATTCATGCCCTATTCTTTTGTTTCGGGCACACTGTAATTGCGCGAAATGTCACAGCGGCCCACGATCATTCGCTTGGCACCTAGAGAGAGACCTTAAGACCCAGGCAAACGTTAACAAAGGCATAACGCATAGACGTAAACATTAACATAGGCGATAGACCGAAGTATTGACAATGTTAGCATATACGTAAGCAAAATGAGAGTTTCTATTGTCTGTGAGACATTTTATTTTATATTGGATGTGAGAATAGATTTTGAGGTTTCGACTGTGTCCATGGCTCCTTGGTACACGGTGTTAGTTCTTCTATCCACTTCGCTCCAATTTCTATTCTCGATTTTGAGTTAACGTACTGTGATCGGTTCATTTCTTATCTCTTACTTAAGTATAAGCACAGAAGCTTAAAGCTTGCAAGCTTTTAAGTTAACGTCTTACGTGTTGTGCTTATGCGAACGCATTGTGAATGAGTCCGCTTATGGGCGTTGTCCTAACTTTTATGTTAACGCCATGCTTATATTTGTTTGTATTGAGAATGGGCCTTTACTCCGTCAACACTGTTTTCGGTTGCGTCGGCCACAAACCAATACATGAAAGTCGCCGTTGCACCGCTTGTCAAGTGGGGTAAGAAAGCGTTAGAGTTGTCACATGCCTCTGGAGAAGAGTCGATGACATTTTTCATACGAACCACTGGGGTAAAATACAATCCCATTCGTAACTAAAAGCCTAAGGAGAGAACGCACAGTTATTTTTTCGATACTTTTTAGACGTTTCCACAAGTTTTTCTTATGATACTCATTTTTATTTTTCCAGCATTTTTACCATTTTATTATTTTTCTCTGGCCTCTTTTTGGTTAACGTCCCCCCTCGATCCAACCAATTACGTCAGTAACATATCCAACAGCTTGAATTACGCATCTGAATTTGTATCTAATCTGAATTGTTTTGATAAACATTTTTACGTCATTTTATATGCTTTTAGGACATTTTAAAAACGTTTAAAAGTATTTTATTGATCATTTTGGGCGATGTTTTAGGTCATCAAAACCCGCCCGTTAATTATATTTCCCCATCCTAGGGATACTATATAAATGTCCGACTGCGTCGAGTGTGATCGGTACATTTAGATAGTTAATTAAAATGTTTTGGACGAATGTGTCTATTACAGATTGTGTAAAATGACGCAGACTAAACCCAACTAATGCTGCGATACGATTTTATTCGTTGTCGGCAGAAAAACTCTCTATTACAGGGCCCTGGAAACAAAAAGTAGATAAATCCAGTTGCTAAATTTAGAAAAAAATCCTCTAACACTTGATGTAGCAGGAATCTGTTTTGTGGGTCCTTGAAACCGAAAAATCGAATGAAAACGTCTGTCAGTACGTGAACGCTAGCGGCTAAGCCGATCTGCCGATTTTCTACAAAATTGATACTTCCCAATCCTTCTGGCTGATGGTACGGGCCCTAGAACTTGAAACCGATATTTCAATTTTAGGTTGTTTTTTTTTTTTTATGAATGACCTGGTACCTTTTTCAAATTAAAAAAAAAAGTTTCATCTGTTTTGATAAAATGGTTTTATTAAATAGTTTGTGTGAAGAAAGTTTAAAAGAATGGTGCGGAATGTTCGTTGAAAAACATTATTTGTGGAAAATTGCAAACGTTGAACATTTTCCCGGAGTCTTCCTACTACTAAAATATTAAAGATAAAGATTTTTTCTCTTTAATGAAATATGTTTCTTAAAGATTTTGAAATAAGTTAATGCAAAATTTTTCGAAAATACGGGCTGTTTTAGCTTCACTTGTTACTTCTTTCTTGAGAAGTTGAAATTAATAGTTACTGAAAATTTTTGTTTGGGGGTGGGACTTTCCTCATCTACCCCCTCGTAGCTCCGCGCCTGCATGTTTCAAAACCTTTTAATAGCTTTAAAAGTTATCTGCGGAGGGCGACCAACTCATCGCCCTTCTGTACCCATGATTCTCACGCACGCATTGAGCTGCGGCGCCAGCTGTGGCAACGGACTGCGTGACGATGCGTAGTATGTTGTGATTGCTGCGAGCGGGGCGTTGAGTGCTGCGGATGCTCTTTCGCTTGGCGAGGCATGGACAGCTAGCAATTAAACATCGACGAGCAGAGGCGGAGCGAAAGACGTTCATCCATGGCAGCTGTTGGATGACCTAAGGGAATTTTCCTGTGATTAAAAACCATCATTCTGCTACAGCAATCGACGCGGAACTCTACTCGAGACAATAAATTTAGGCGAATCGAGCTCATTTTCGATGTCTTTCCGTCCAATTTTCTCGACACAACACCGTGATTCATTATTGATCATTCAAAATTTGCGTAACTGTGTGCGGGGCGGAAAGGGATCATGCGGGTGGTGGCGAAGGGGTCGCGGTCTGTGTTCTGTGGAGAGGGTAGCCGCCTACATAAATTGCCTTCTCTTTAGATTTTGCAGGCGTTTCCGTACCAAGAAAGGTCCTCCGCGTCACCTGTCTTCTGCATTTGGGTCATTCAATTTCAGGTCTAATTTTGGAGAAGTACCCTCCCCCCCTCCATCTCATTTGTGCGACTTTCACAGATTTTCAGGAAATTATACGTACTCAGTGACACATGTCTCAAACTTTTGTAGAGTTGTTGCTTTGTAGGTGAAATATTTTTTCAGATATAGCGTTTTTTAACCCATACACCGTCTTATGGGAAACGAGACTCGTCAGACCAGGCAACTTGTTTCCAGGCATGAACAGTCCAACGTCGGTGTTAACTGGCCCACGCGAAGCGTAAAGCTTTGTGTTGTTCAGTCATCAAGGGTACACGAGTGGGTCTTCGGCTCCAAAACTCCACATCGATAATGTCTCGTTGAATGGTTCGCACGCTGATTCTTGTTGATAGCCCAACAGAAATCTGCAGCAATTTCCGGAAGGGTTGCACTTCTGTCACGTGCAGTGATTCTCCTCAGTAATCGGCGGTCCCGTTCTTGCACTATCTTTTTGCGCCCGCAGCGATGCCGAAGATTTGATGTTTTACCGGATTCCTTATAATCACGGTTCACTCGTGAAATGGTCTTACGGGAAAATGCAAATTTCATTGCTTCACTTCCGAGATGCTATGCCCCATCTCTCTTGCGCCGACTATAACCCCACGTTCAAACTTACTTAAATCGTGATAACATGCCATTGTAGCAGCAGTAACCGATTTAACAACTGGACTCTGCTTGTCTTGTGTAGTCGTTGCCAACCGGAGCGCCGTATTCTGATTGATTCTAGATCGTTTTATTTCAATACGCATGGCTATACCAGTTTTCTTGGCTCTTCTGTGGATTTTACTTTCTCGCGTATATTTTCAGGCTAATATACGCATGGGATATGTTCGTGAATACTCTGAATTTAAAGCCAGTTCTGTTAAACTTTTGAATAAAAAAAAAAAACAATTTTTCAGGCTTCGTTTATTTATGAGATAAAGTGATTTGAAGTATAAGGGAGGCAGAAATTGTAACAAATTACATAACGGCAACATAATACAGCGAGAAAGTATGTGATATTGTAGCTCTAGTTTTATAACGCAATCTATTCTTAAATATCAGATCTTTAAACTTCTATTATGAAAACCTTTTGAACATGTGAGTAGTTTGTAATCTTGTAGCTCAAAATTACGCACAAAGTTCAATTTATTTAACCTGCCCTAAATATTGAAGTTAGTGACCTTTTTCCTGATTGAAATTTATTTTCCAGAATTAATTTATAAATAATTTCATGAAATCATTTATCAAAATATAGTAGTCTTCTAACAATGTTGAGTTTCATTGTTTGAATTTTTCACGGATAAGTGAAATGCTAGAAGGTGCAATATAATATTAAATACCACCACCAATAATACGAGAAAGTATTGTGCTGTATTTCCATTAGTTTTTTGAAACCTTTTTTTAAATCAAAATGTCCGTCTTTAAACAACACCAGCTACTAATCTGTTCGTAGGATTCAGTCAATCTGGTCTGACTCAAAGCTCTGTGATTTTGAAAAAACATTTTTGAAATTTTGGGTGTTCTTTACATGAAGCCACTCAGAATTTGTTCATAAATGGTTTCAAATTTTTTTAACTTCCTCGTAAGAATGGAGTGAAATATATTTATAATGGTGCCATAGGGCTGATTTTCACTGTTTACTCTCACTTTTTGAAGATTATAAACATTTTTTCACTCCTCCAACTAGAATATTGAAGATAGACATTTTCTTCTAATAAAATGTTCTCCACAATTAGACCAATAATTATTGTACTTACGACACATTATTTTGAGTGAAAAATATGTAAATTAAAAAAGGTTCTCAAAAAACTGCTGTTAATTTACTTTTTTTAAACTTTTTGTACATATAGTTCTGAGGTATACAAGGTAACATTAATTCTGTTTTACAGTAAAAGTATTCTTTTGTTATACCAGAAATTACTTGATGTAATTTATTTGAAATATCTCTAACATTGTTAATATTTACAATTCAGTCTCCGAAGCTCAAAAAGCTTTTGTGTGAAACTTAGCTCAAACTTCTGCATTTTCAGAAAGGCTTGAAAGATATTTTCTGAGGTCTCCAAAACTTTCCTTTTAACTTTTTGTGTATGACCTAAATGCACTGAGTATTTGTCATAAGCATCTTGTATTTTGATTTTTCCAAAATTATTCAAATGTATTCTTTTGTGCATCTCGCTCATTGTGAATATTAACATTACAAACGATGTTTATAAATTATTTCATTTATGTGTACAAGTGCCTTATTTTTTACTTTCTTATTTATTATTTTCTTACGAAATTCCCTAAATCTCAAAAGTTCTGGGTGAAAATGGATTGAATGTATGCATTTTCAGAAATATTCAATGGACATTTTCTCAAAAACAGCTCCAAATTTTTCGAAGAAAACTTGTATATAAAAACAGGTTTCACACTTCCATGTTCTAAAGGGGAGAGAAAGAAGACTAGTTGATAGGTAACTGGGATAACAGTAGGGAGGAACACCAAAAAAGCTAGTACGAGACAGAACAGGTTAAGGAAACTAACATGAGAAATTTGTGTCATTCTGTTGCACTGCTATTCTTTTTATATTTAATGAATTTTTCACTCTTTATTCACAGTGTCCTATGATGTTGCTTGCAAAATACTTAAATGAAGCTTCACTGCATTAAACATATTACAATAAACTATAATCCACATTGTTTCTGTTCAGACGCTGGGCTCCTCACGCATTCCGCAACGCTCCAAAGAAAAAGTTGCAGCACAGAGCATTATTTGACATCAAAGAGAGCATTGAAGAGTTGAAATATTACCGCAAGTTCATGTTTTCAGATTGACTTGTTCTTAAATAGACGATGGTGCAACCTTTTCCTTAGAATATGACTTTGATTTACCAAAGAACCTCTTTGTATTCTACCTAAAATGTGAAAGAAAAGATCGGGAAAGCAAAAAAAGTGAACATTTTTCAGAAATAAAGTTTCATTCTGTAATAAATATTGTTTATTTTATTCCAGAATCTGGTCAAAAGAAGACCTAAATGTTTACAATTCTACAATATCCTCAACATATAAATAAATACTTAACATATTGAACAGTAATTCTCCTCACCGTGTTTGTTATATAGAAATATTTCTATTTTCATAGTGTCACCAACCATGCAGTGAATAGAAGAGAGATACCAAGAGTGATATAGCCAGTGGTGTAGACGTGTTTGATGGTCAGGAATCTGCCAGTGTCCCAAAGCTAAAAATAAAATGAGAAAAGAACAGAAGCAAAAGATGAAGATTTTTAAGAGTAAAGTCACTATATTTCTTAACTTACCAAGTGTCTAATCCCATTAATAAAATGATAGGCAGCAGGAAAAGCGATCATAGCTTTCCCAGAATACAGTACAGCTCCTGGCAGATGTAAGTTAGCAATTGATTCTGCCAAGAAAGGGAAGTCCACAAAGGGTGTTAAAGAACCTAGACAAAATTTGAAAAAGGACAATAGCATCTTCTGTCAGATTACAATAACTGTGACTAATGTATATCAAATTGATCTTCCGAAGGTTCCATGATTCAATAATGGAGACATATTCTATTAATACAAATGATCAATTAATCCAACTGAAAAATTCCCATACCTAGCCCTAAAACAGTCATGTAACCACACAGGGCCATGCCAGTCATTCTGTGAGTAATTGATAACATAGAAGTGAGCTGAGGTTTGTAAATAGTTAGGTGAGGAGATTGGGGCCTTTTGAGCCTTGCATTCTTTTCATCAAAAGTTTCTGTGCTCGGAGGTGGAGCTGGCGCCGCTTTGATCGATACAGTTCTGAGACTAAAATACAAACAAACAAATTTTGAATGAGATAATTATAACTAGTTTACTTAAATTCAAAAAATATGGTCGTTACATATCGACGAGTACTCACGATGATGTATATAATCCACGAAAATAACACGATACTAAGTGTTTATTGGCAGCAAATCTGCAATCAAGCACTCAAATGTTAATTACATTACGTGACATACATATACGAAATGACACTAACAAACTCACCTCCCAATGAACAACGCCATCTTGCTTATTATTGCGTGCTCCGCCTACTCCACTAAATAGCACTCCACTTTACCTCCCTCCGGGTGCTTTTGCGCCCTTCGGTTGTTTCTTTTGTTTTGTTTTTTCGTATTACCAACCATCCAGAAACAGCTCGATTTCAGCACGTTCCGTTGTGGCCAGTGGCGAAAGCAATGTGTATATAATATGTGGGTGGATAATTACTTATATTATAAAAGATTAACACCAATGCTTGAAGCTCGATTAGCTGAGCGAACAGAATCTGATACTAAGATCTCTAGATTGGATAAATATTTATATATTTAGCCCTCTTGTCTGTTACAAAAAACTCCCCGCTTCTGACCAGAGTTTTCACCACTTCTCTACAATAATTAATTATCCTTTCATCAATCCGATCCTCCCTCAAGTCACTTATAAAGCGTACAAAGTAGTTGGCATGGTTTTCTATTGCAAGTGCAAGGGCAATATTACAAGCAATCTTCAAAGGTATACTTAAGAGTTAACCATGAACACCATGGGGGATATATAATCTCTGCACCATGGGTAAACTTCACAAATCTCAAATCAATCCACCCTAGCCCGGCCATCACATATTATAACTTATACTTAGGATCGGCCGTGTCCCAAGACACAGGTTATATAGAAGGATTTTTACAAAGAGAATGGGTTTTTATTTGTTTTAATATTACGGTAAGCATCGGTGTGCAAAATTCTCATTCATGGAGGGTTTTTACTACACTGTACACTACTGCCATCTACAAGGTTTAAAAAGTGAAATGTGAAACAATGTAGTTGAAGCGGCCGTGATTAGACGCCACTTGGAGCGTATAGGTTAATAATCAAAATGAGTTCTTATTGAACGAAATAATTACTTAATGTGGCATTATAAATCAGAAATACGTTTTTATAATCATTCCGGGTTTCCAGAAAGTACCTTTTTAATATAATAAGCGCCAAAAAGAAAAATGCATTATAAGTCCAAAATTATTTAAAATGCAAATGTGCATTAGTCCTCATTTCAATAATCAAAAATTGAAATAATGAATTATTTCTCTATGAAATATTTTTTAATATAATTATGAAATTAAAGAATTTTTATCATACCTTGCAATTATACGCTAAGGTCAAAATTCTGTACGTTGGTAGCCAATGGCATTAACGTATTAACAACATCTGACCAATAAAACGACAGTTCTGTTAGCGGTATGGAAAGCTTGGCGTCGGTTACGGTTTCGTGGAGTTAGCTGTTGTTTTGGAAGCCTGTAAGTTAATGAAAAAAATTGTTTTAAATTTAATTATGTTAGTTTTATATTGTTACTATTTTTAATATCAGGAATAATTATATTGGACCTTTAAATTCTTTCAAAGATAGACGAGAAATTGTAAAGGACGTGTTTTTATGCAAAGGCGCGTATGTTTCTGTGGGTGGATGTGCTCAATTTGGCGTAAGAACAAAATTTTAAAAATTGATGCTTTCCATCAGCATGACTGAAATGCACTGATTCACTTTTTGAGAATGATTCAATGGTTTCTTTTATCCCGGTGACGAAAATATATATGTGGATATTTTATTCCTCAGCCCAATACATACATACCTGCTATGCCTACTTTTCAGATTTGAAACATGAAGTATTCCAAAGGCGACAAGGTTTTAGCAAAGTGGCCAGGTTCCAATCTCTATTACAAGGGTGTCGTTCTTGATTCTGGAAATAAAGAATATAAAGTGAAATTTGAAGAAGGTTCTGAATATGTTGTGGATCAGAAATTTGTCAAGGTAAGTTTTCCTTTTACAAAATTCAATGGTTTATGAATTAAGAATTTTGTGCCAGGCTGTATTAATAATTTTTAATTTCTTTTTGTTTAGCAAAGGGCTGAAAGTGGTCAGAGCCCTAGGACAAAGAAATCTCCAAGCAGGGTCCAGCGTCCAGAATCTTCACCGCCTGCTCTTCAGCGACGTTTGGATGGGATTGTGAAACGGAAAGCTTCTCCAGCACGGAAAGCATCTCCATCACGCAAGGCATCGCCTAGTCGCAAGGCTCCTCCCTCTCCTGCTCGGAAAGCTTCACCTAGTCGCAAGAAATCTCCGTCTCGAACTGGCAAGACTACTGAAAAACAAAAATCTCCTTCTAAATCTCCTGAAAAGTCAGTCATTGGACAAATCAATGACAAAGTTCTGAAAGTTGTTCTAGGTAATATTTGCTGTTATGCTAGTTCCTGTTGCAGGCATTATTCTTGTATCTGAAAAACAAGTGATTGGTAGTTTTGTGTACACTGGTTTGATTTATGGTGGAAAATTATTAGGTTGAAGTCTAGAAGGAGACTCCACATGCTGCCGCCGCCACACTTCTCTGAGGGGGTACTTTGTATCCTACTTAAACCAATTATTATTTGTTTCTTGTAAATGACTGAATAAGCACCTCAGGATTTACCATTGAATTACTGATATTTGTAGTTCTTGTGTTAACTTTTGTAAGCAATGTAATAGGTGGAATTGTGATTTATTTGCATGTTTTTATTTTTTTAAGTATTGGTTGAATAGGAAAATTCAAATTTTTATGTATTGAGTACTTAGAAAATATCACTGCTTTCAGATGATGAGGTGAGGAAGAGTATTGAAAAAGCCAACTCTGCCATTAGACGGAGTGTGGAACGAGCCAATTCAGCTGTAAAATCCTTAACAGAGGCATCATTGTCCAGCCTTAGCAAGACGTCTTTTTCAAACATCACTATGAGGAAGTCTACACGAATACTCTCTTTAAAAGCGGTATATAATTAGTTTCCTTTCATAACTTTTTTACTTAAATGAATGCAAATGGTTTTACTTTGGAACATAACTATATTATCAAAGTTGCCCATTTTTTCACATATTAATTTTCAGTTTTTCGTACCCCTTTTCCATCACTTGATTAATTACCCATCTTCCAACTTCATTGTTTTCTTTATTTCACACTCATACTGTCTTACTTCTGTTTGAAGATTTTTCAACTATATTCCATATTTATGTATAAGTCTTCGTCCTTTTTAATGAATCTTACAGTAAGAGACTGAAGACTAGTATACAAAACAACTTACAGAAGTCGTTTAAACCAGCACTTTGCACCGCTTTGATGGTATCTGCTCAGTTTGAATTCTGGAGGCTTTCTTGTAAAGGGCTTTCCTATAAAAGTGAATTGGTAATTATGCGATGAGTAGACTCGAGTATATTTATAGTGAACGCAAGGGCCAAAGGCCCGAGCCTCACTGTGAGTGGGCAAGCGAAGCGAGAAAACTTGCCAGTGAAAGTAATTTGGCATTTCAATGCAGTGGGGACAAAGGGGTATGAAGGACGAGCCATGAATACTGCCTATCTGTAAGTTTTATTTGTTTCTATCAGAGCACAATATCATAGTGTAATTTGAGGGAGGGCTTGGGGAGACCCCTCCTCCTTACTTCTCTGAGGGTGTACCATGTACCATAATTAACCCAGTAAGAATATATTATTGTAGATATTCCCATTTTCAAATATTTGTAGCTAGTATTGTGAATATGGTTTTTTTAGTGTTATTCAAAATTTGGCTGATCCCGGGTTTACGGTGCACCTTAGCCTAGGCTTCCTCGATTACTGTACCTTGACATGATCTGGTTCTCTTTCAATTGGTGCAAAGGACAACACATGAATTGTTCACAACACATGAATAGTTTGCTATTTTGAGAAACATTTAAATAAGTGGAACACACACACACACATTTATATATATACATATATATATATATATATATATATATATATATATATATATATATATATATATACACACCCGCCAAGTGATTTTTAAGGTGAATATTTGCATAAAATGCATTGGCAAATGTGCGTTGGACAGGTTCTAGGATGTTTTATGTTAACACGAGGGCTGAAGGCCCAGGCCTCATCCTCAATTTAGACACGTGTAGCGAAGCATTTCAATTCCACTTGTGTGAACCGGGACACCGCCAACTTCCGATTCATCTCTAAAACTAGGGTTTAAATGCACCATGTAAGTGATAAATCATTTCTGTCTATAGTTCTCTACACAAGAAAATTCTCACTAAAATGAGAATTGTAAGACTTGATGCAAATCATGTGAAAAGCAGATGGTATTGTGTGTGTGTGAGAATTAAGTTGTGAAATGGATGTAAATGAACAGACCATGAATACTGAATTTCAAAGTTAGGTGCATGTAAATATTTCTTAAAATTTACTTTTCTAGCTATGTAAATACAATGATATTATGCGAACATTCTCCAGTTGTTGGAACGACAAGAATAACAACACTCCAGCACAATCCCCAACATTTGTGAAATATATATAAATCATTTCTACATGTTTGTTAATCACTGATCTTGGTCCCTATTTGTTTTGGCGATAATGAGTGAAAAAAAAAATCACATGTGACTGAACAGAGAATTTGCACCATTTGTACATAATTGATGCTTACTCACTTCTGTTGTATTTATCAAAGTAATTCAATTAAACTTTTCAAGTTCTATGAAGATTAGGTGCAAATAAGAGTACATAATGGTTTTTCTATATTTTTTAAATGTTTGAATAGCAGCAGCAATTCTTTTCTGAAATGGTAAGCGATTCCTAAATGTTTGTTCTGTGCTAGTTTACATCCAGATTTTGAGAGTGAGAAAAATATTGAACATTATTCTTTATATGATTTAGGTAGGAGAGTACTTTTTCCATCTCCTTCCATTCCACTCTTCCTACAATGTGAATCTAAAGAAACATGCGATATGTAGCCCTAGTGGCTTGTCTGTATGTCATGGTGTAATACAGCATGATAAGAGCTGTCATCAACAATCTTCTTTTTACCACGTATGTAATGGTCAGAACAAGCAGCTATTTACCATCGAGAGTTCTTTTGTTTATGGTAGGTGTCAGGCAGCTGGAAAATTCTTCCAAAGTTGTTTTCAAGTCCCCAGTCTCGTCAGGAATGCCTTTATTCTTATAGCATATTCAAGTAGAATATAGTCTTCTAGACCCATTAAATTTTACATCAAATTCTCCAATATATCTCTCTTTTAATGAAGATATAAACAGACTTGCACAATCTGTCACACTGAAGATCAGAAATGTAATTTTTTGAATGGCCAATGTTGCAAAAACAAAATATTGGTTTCTTTTATTGTCCATTAGTACTTAAACCCGGGCAAAAACGTGTGTTAAGGTATTACTTGTTGCAGTACAAGCTCTGCTGTTGTCAGGTTTCTGATGGGAGAGTAAATAGCTCTAATTGAGAACACCTTTTTCTGCCTTCGTCCATTAAATTAATTAGACAACAAGAACAGTAATGCATTTGAAAAGGTCATTGGAACTGCATATTTGATGCTGGATGATAATGTTACAAATCTCCAACAGATAAGCTCACCCAACAATCCTGTGAACATACCGAGTTTTTAAACGATCTGTGTGCAAAGTCCCTCTTAAGCAGTGTAAGGGTTTGGGGTCAGATATTCCTAAGATGTGTTTTGTTGTAAATCAAGATGTACTATTTATAAAGCTCAGGAGCCTCTCAGTTTGTATCGGTAAGTAGTGTTAAATGTTTGCTAAAAATGTCAAGAGTAGTACTATAAAGTTTGGGATAGATTCCTATTGCCGAGGAGGGGGATGCTTAACATATATATTTATAATTTCATTTCATTATGAAGTTTCACAAGACTGGCTGTTCTTGAGCCCTTCAATTGTGTTCTTTTTAAAAATTTTGAAACAAGTTCATTAACTTTCATCGTTAATTGTTGCTCACCGCTGGCATGTCCATGCTGCGGCTCTCCGCTGGCAGGCCCATCAGCCGAGTATGGGCTTCACTATGCTGAGCCCTTTGTTCTATTGTCAGTGGCTGAGATGTAGTCATCTTATTTTCTGTGTTTCCCACACTTTTTTTGCTAAAAGTTCTCACTAGATATAGGCGATTGCTCTGTCATGCTGATTGATAAGTCAATATAAAAATAAGTGAAGTCGAATTCCGTTAAACAATTCCAAATTTTCAGCCTATGTTGAAAGAATCATAAGAATAATCTCTAATCTTTACTATTATCTATTGGCTATAAGAAAAAGGCTTTTCTATAAGAAAAACTTTGATGGTGAATAGATGGATGAAAATTCCATTGGCCTATTTGCACTTTGCTTGGAAGCAAATGCTCATGAATTGTTACATTTTTTACCCTGATAACCGGTACAGTTTTCTACAAATCTCTCTCTAACAAGATAACTCAAACGAGAGCTCACAAATATGAAGTAAAATTTGAATACTTAGGATGAGAAGGACAATTCAAGTAACGGCAACAGTTATTACTTCAATATTTTCTGTAAATTAAACCACTATAAAAATTTTATTGCTCATCTCAAGAAAGTTCTTTGGTAGTGGTTGTCCAAACAAAGTCTGTGGCACAATGTAAGTAAGTTTTCAAATGTGAAATAACAAATGACATCAAAATTGCCCCTTTTCCTGTTCTAAGGCTATCACTTTTAAATCAATTAAAATAGAATATATTGCAACATGTGGAAAAGAGGTTGGAAGAAGGGAAATTAACAATGTTCGAAAGGGGGGAAAATTAATCCTTGAAGAAACAACTGAAGTAGTTGCCGTTTTGATCCCTACCTCCATTGGTTAAATAATTCTTTTTCCCTTACGGAACCCCATTCTGTTTTGTTTCCTCTGTCTCTTATCTCTTCTCTGTATAATTGGCGTATTAAATTTCTGTTAGCAGATTCATTATTTGCTCACCAGTTTTATACAAATTCATATTATTGGAAATGGTAAAATATTGCAGTGATTGCTTGAAAGTATTTTTTATCACTTGGTGAGGTATAAAAACTTGACAAATTTCTTGGGAAATGACGTATAATTTTGACTCATATAATTTAATAAATGAAATCAATACTATTTTCTGTAATGATTGCAGAGTGATATCCAGAAGGATTCTACTCCCACCCCTGAAACAGAACGTGTGTTGCGGTCAAGACGAGAAATAACACCTCTTGGAATCATCAAGTCTACGGTATTGGAAGACATCAGGGAATTCGGGGAGAAGGCACCTGAAACAGCAGTGAAAAAGTATCGTGAATTTGGTGGCTGGCTGGGAGCACTTATCTGGCTCATTCTCATTCCTCCTCTTATTATAGCCCTTCTTTTGTATTCACGAGAGGTGAGTTTTTTACTACAGCTTTTTTTGGCAGTTCTTCTTAAACTTACACAAACAAAGTTTTTTTAATATCACTATTTATTTGATTTTGCCATTGAGGCCCTGAAGTTATTTGTCTCTTGAATCGTGAGACTTGGATCTGAACCCTTCACAGCATTTGCCTGTAGAACTGATTTCCAAATCAGGATGAGCTAAGAATATGTGAAACGGTAATCAGTTTAGAAAGCAAAGACGTATAAAACTTGTGGCAGCCCTTGAAGAAAAATTATGGTTTCCTGAACTAAGTGTTGTTCAATATTTGGCTTCAGAGATTCTCAATGTTATTCTTTTGGGATCGGATCTTCCGAGAAAAAAAACATTACCTTTATTAAGAGCTAATCAATTTCTCAATGGTGAGTGAGAGTCAATCATTCCAAAATTGAAAGTGCTTTATGACACAGGTTTTGTGTAGTCAATTTTTCTAGGGCAACCTATGATAAAGACAGTTCATTCACATCTAAGTGCTCATTCTAGATGAGAGTCGATTAGAGATGTTAATCTGATGTGGTTCTAATGCTCTTGCAGGTCTTGTTGGCTTTCTTCTTGCAGTAGGTTTAAATGTCCACAGAATGTTGATGTAGGTTTAAATGTGGACTGTGTCCCAGAACCTGTACCTAAAGGACGCAATTTCATTCTGAAAGAAATGTTTTATTTTCCCATTACTTACTGAATTTCTTCATACTATGCCATTACAAAAACCTTCGTTAAATATTAATGGTACTTCTGCAAGCAGTGATTAGGATGCAGTTAGTGTTCTCTTGCATGTAGAGCTAGAGAAGATTGTCCTTTTTTTTTTTGTTTTTTTTTTTTTTTTTTTTTTTTTTTTTTTTTTTTTGTTTTTTGTTTGTTTGTTTGTTTGTTTGTTTGAATATTTCTTCGATCTCCTCACCACTTTCAGAATAATTCTGTCTGAACCATTAAGAATTCTGTATAATTCCTTGTTTAGACGTGTTCATTTGCTGGGCACTGCCATCTTGCCTCAATTGGCGATATTTACAATAAGCATATGTTGCTAAGAGCTATGAAATGAAATCTGGCGAAAACTTAAGGCAACATAAGCTAACAATGCCCTGATAGCCTCCATACAAATACTATTGTTTCTGCATTCTCACAGAGAGCATTAGAACTACTACATCAATATGCGGTCCTGCAATATAGGACATTGGACCAGGTGTCGAGAAATCAAAATGCCAACAGGGTGAGACAAAGGCCTGGCTTGCCAGTAAGAGAGAAAATCAGGTGGACCAAAAAGTGTTAATGTAGTGTAAATGCCATTTTCATAGTTAATTCATTCATGAGAGGGCACCACCGCTCAATATCAGCTTGAATTATGGACATATTCCCTGTGGAATTAACATATTTAAATGCATCAGAAGGAATTTGGTTTATTTTTTCAAGTCAAACAGTGTTATAATCATTTAATTTTAAGGCAAAAAAATGTTAAGGGACCAGACGAATGCGTGAAGCATTGACGAGAACTTCCTTGCACCAGGATTAACCCGTTGTGTGGAAAATTGCTAAATTTAGCAACATTGTATGGCGGCATTGTTTGCAATGAGGTTAATTTCCCTTTTGAATTGAATACCCTTTTCTAATGGTACATATGTTTCTTAAATGTACAAGGAAATACCAAGAATGTATGACATTATATGATTGCTTAATTGCATTTACTGATAATTATATTGAGTTATGATTTATTTTTGAAATGGAGTGAAAGGAAACTAATTTATTTGCATTTATTTTCAATTTTTTCTTGGTAGAGACCTTGAGTTGGTTTTCTTTTATAGAGGACAAATATTTCCCACCATTTATTAAGTTGTAGTTTAACGTAATATTATTTGTAAAGGTAGAAACCACAAGAACAGCAATAATATTAAATATCTTATTTATTCATACAGTACATCTTTGCAAATAAATTGGACTTTAAAAAAATATTTCCTTCTACTCAAATTATTCCAGTTCAGTCTGCAATTGAAGGCATTTTCAAAAAACAGCCATAGTTAAAAAAAAAAACAACTTTCCAGGAGAAACAAAAAAATTCTCATGGATTATGATAATTCTTGAAGTATGTGTGAAATAAATTATGGTTTTAGAAATCTGTGAGCAACTAGCATGCTTTTTTCAGTGTCCTGTGTCCAAAAGCCATGGCATTATAAGTCGAGATGTAAAGGCTTTCATTTGTAGCTCTAGTCTTTCAAGAGGAATTTTTCAATTTTTTTCAATTAATGTAAAGTCATCCATTTGTTAGAAAAGCAATAATTGACAATATTTTTAAGTACCAAAAATATCATTTATACATTTATCATATTTGTGTGTACTGTAGACATCTTTGTGATGTGTTGCAAAAGTATATGCAATTTATTAATTGCATTTAAGTATCTCATTATGAGCATTGAGAGGTCCTGATCAGTGACAAACAGACATGAACACATGTAGCTTTTTTTTACCATAATTGGTTCTCCATAAAGCTAATGTTTCAGTATTAATTTTATTATTTGAATTGTGCACGATGAGCTTGAACACAGAATGAGAGACAGTTTTTACTACCGGTTGTCTTTATTTCAAATAGATAATGTGTCTAGGATAAGGAATAGTGAGTCTGTACACAGACTCAGAGTAAAGTAAGAATGAAGCAATACAGAGACTTTTAGAACAAGCAGAGAACTGAGACATTTGTGTGGGCTATCACCATGCCTGTTTAACATTATGCAAACCACATGATAAAAAAGCAAAAACTGGCACAAATTTAAACAAAAGCAAATTGTCCAAATGATTCTCTATGCAGATGACATGATCCTAACAATGGAAACAGATGTCTTACAGAAGGCAGCAAATGAACTTTAGATAATAGCCCTAACATACAACATAAACATCTCGACAAATATAACGATAGCTACAGCATTCCAAGGCAAGGAAATGAGGTGGGTTAAAATTGTTATAGATGGAAAAATAATAGAACAAGTAGTAACATTTATGTATCTAGAAAACATGCTTGGACAAAATTCAGAAGATCAAGAAATAAAAATTTAAAAATGTAATGGGGTAAATGGAATAATCAAGAGACAAACTTAAGAATACACAACATAACATTTAAGCGAATGTTAATGTATGATAACTAAATGACCCTATTGTATTTGTTTAACTATGCTTCATGATGAAATTGGAATATTTTGCAGGTGCGAGGAGGTCCTGTTTTGTTGAAGGCGATTAGAAACTGGCAGACGTTTGTGGATCTAGAAGCATCTGGAATTGGATTAGGCTTTCTGCTTCTTCAGTTCATTTTAGCTACACTTCCAATTGGGCGTGTGGTTGAAGGACTGCCTGACAAACAAGGCCGCTTGCGTTATCGGTGCAATGGTTTGTATCTTTCTCTGGAATTCATGACATTGTCTTTATGTAGTCTTTTAGTAAATACTTCATCATATTCCTTCAGTTTTTAGACTTTGTGAAGACTGAAATATGCACCTATCTGGAAATAAACGCGACATTAAATTGTTTCATTGTTTAGTTTGGTCAAAATGTTATGGGTGTTATGCAAATAACAATTGATCGTTACAATGTATAGATTCATGAAGATCTTGTGATAAGTTTCATGTGAACACATTGAAACACAAATTCATTATTATTCTATTTGTTCTGAAATATAAGTATTACTGTATTCTGCGCTCTCAGAATTTCACTGTAATATACTTTATGCAAAGCAGTGAAATAATTGATTTTAAATTCTTATTTTCAGCATTCTGGAACTGCCTATTAACTCTGGCAGCAGTTGCTGGGCTTCACTATCTGGACTATCCTGTTACAAAGATCTTGGATAAATTGGTGCCCCTGTTTGTGACAGCTGCAATACTTGCATTACTAGTAGCTGTGGCATTATTTGTGAAGGGTGGACGAGCATCAGTGGTGGCTCTCAATCCCCATGGAAATTCTGGAATAAAAATCTACGATTTTTTCATAGGACGTGAAATAAATCCTCGATTGGGTCCATTGGATGTGAAGACTGCTTATTTATATGCAATGATTATTAGTACTGTGAGTTGATAATAATTCTTTCAGTTACTGCATTAATTAATTAATCAACAAATTTGACCTATTCAAGTAACTGTGTTTACTGGACTAAAAGATGTGGTTTTATTATTATCTCTCCTCCTCTCTCCACACCTTCTCGTCCTCATTCTCTTTCATTTTGTCTTCCCCTGCCACACACACACACTCACATGCAAAATCTTATCTCATGGTGAATCAGAGTCATCACCATGGGGGAGAGGGGGCTAAAAAATGATGACCTAGATGGGAGGAGGCTCAGGAAGAAACAATGACACAAGTGAGTCAAAACTGATGATGTTTATAATGAAGAAAATAGTGATATAAAAGGTCAATAAGGCAATTCATGATGAGACAATGCAATTTTATTTTGACTAAATAGTTAGTATTATTTAATAATGAAAAATATTCCCAGGAGGCATCTTCAAAATTTGGTTTTTGTTGGTTCATATTTGAATAAAAGTTTGTATAATTTCCGTACTTCTTATAATATCAGTCCATACACTAACATATTAAGCTTAGCACTGAAAATTCTTTAAACATTAAAAAATCATCTCAACAATAAGAGCTTAACGTTTTTTACTAATTTCTTAAACATTAATTATTTTTTTTTAATTAGGCAAAATTGACAATCGGAAAGCAAGTTAAGATATTGTTAATGTATTTATGTGAAGTATACTGCTCTCAACTCTGACCCATTCTGAGTGTCCCGTGAAGAGAAGGGGGTGCGAGGAGCCGATTCTCTTTTGGATTTGTTTGACAGATTACCTAGAGATCTCGACGGTCTCTGGGAAAGCACATTGTTTCAGTATCCACTCTACCCCTTTTCCTTGCCTCTGAGGCCGCCACCCAGAAATCACATGATATCACAATTCTTGGACATCAGAATTCAACTTGTATAGCTCCTCATTGTCAGTTACTTTCCGGTTAAAATCCTATCTGTTGGTTCAATTTTATTAATATCTCTATTAAGCCAGTGTGAAATGCCATAATTAGCTCAGTCGATCAGTATAAAATTAGAAGTTACATTTCAGAATTTAAATATCAAGGTTTATAAACTAGCAATAAAATATTATTTTTCTATAGTATTTTTTTATTTTATTCTGTCCATATTTATCTTCATATATTGATACAAATAAATACATACATATTTCATATATTTTTACTCCGTATAAATCCATTCCCTACTTATTATTGATTTCCTATGGCTGAATGGGACTAAATACTTCTTTAAAAAAATATTTAATTTTATTAATATTGTAATTAATTGAGAATTTTGAAGTTGAATTTATTCGAACTGTTCTGCAGGTGGTGTTAGATGTGTTGCTTGTGATAAGAGGCCTGGAGGCTGGTCGTGCTCGCTCACCAACCCTGATGCTTGCTGTGGGCATGCAGCTGCTTTACTACACTGATTATCTGTGGCACCAACGTGTTCTCCTGTCCTCATTTGAAGTGATGTATGAAGGCACGGGGGCTATGTCACTACTAAGCTACACTGTTTGTCCCTTTTTGTCTACCTTAATCACCCTTCATGTGCTGGATCATAAGTGAGTACCAATAAATATAGAGCAGAAAGAAGTCTCAGAAAATTTCAAACTTGAAACAAAAATCTGCTAAAACATAGAGGAAGATTTGTGCAATCACCTCAAAATGAATGAACATTAAAGGCCATTTATGTGCATTAATGATCATTAATGCATATTTATAAAGCGGTGATGCTTGGAATAATAAATAATTGTAGTATCCCCATATACAATATATTGGTTAAAGAATAGTAGGTAGAGATTGTTGAACTAAATGCTTATATGCAAATATTAACTGTTGACCTGTAACATACATAGTTCACAAAGTATGTAGATATATTCTTTTTTGTAATTGGCATGTATGTTTTTATAAACTTGTGTTTCAGAGTACAGTTGCATGCAATAACTTTGGCAGTCCTGTGTTTCATTCACACAATTGGTTATTTATTTATTTAGTAAACCAACAGGCTAAAAGCCCAATACAATATAATTTCGAAGAAATTAAGTAAAATACATATAATAGAAAATATATATCGAATTATACAATGATTATATAACAGTAATTATAGTAATGAAATAAGTGAAGAAACAAAATAACATATATATAACAGATGTTTTAAAAAAATGATAAAGAAGTTTTACAATACATGAAATTAATAATATCTTAGAATACAAAATCGACAAAGCGATAGTTCAGTGAAACTCTTTCAGATAAATTGATTTAGCACAATTTTTAAATATTGCAAGAGACGGTATATAAAGATTCGGACATGACGCACTGTTACCCAAACGCATAATTCTACTCATTGGTGAATGAAAACCATAACTACTCTTATGTAAAGGTATCTCAAATAATCTATGTGTACGCAATACGCGAGTTGGTTCATTCAATATAAGTAAAGATGACAATTCAGGGCACAGAAACAGATCATTCATTATTTTATATAAAACACAAGCATCATTATATTGTCTAAATGACTGTAACGTACTCAAACCAGTCTTAACAGCTATTTCAGAATAATCATGTGACATCGAAGGATTAGCAATTCTAGCTTTGAATGCTGCGTAACTAAGGAATTTATGTTGTACTTTTTCCAGGCATTTAATATGGGTTTCAAAATGAGGCGCCCATACGGGAGAGCAGTACAATAAAATTGGTTTTACAAGTGCATTATAAAGTATAACAATTGTTGATAAATTTCTGAAATCATTACCATTTCTTTTCAAAAATCCCAACATTCTCATACTTTTGCTAACAATATAATCGATATGTTGGTTGAAACTTACTTTAGTATCAAATATTACACCTAGATCTTTCACTTGTGTAACTCGATTTAGAATAGTGTCGCTAAGTACATAAGGATACTCAATTAAATTTCTACTTCTGTTAAAACTTATAATTTGGCATTTATTTACATTTAAAAACATACCGTTGTGGGAACACCAAGTAGATAAATTATCAAGATCTTCCTGTAAATTTATGCAATCATTTATTTCTCTTACTATCCTGTATATTTTACAATCATCCGCGAAAAGTAGGAACTGAGTTACCAAGAGAGTGCTTAATATCATTAATATATACAGTGAACAAAATTGGTCCTAAGTGGGAACCTTGTGGGACCCCTGAGGTGACCTTAATTTCTCGTGATAAAAATGACTTATACTTTACGATCTGTTTTCTATTAATCAAATATGAGTGAAACCATTTAATTATAAGTTCATCGAAGCCAAAATTTCTCAGTTTTTTTATTAATAAAGAAATGGAGACTTTATCGAAAGCTTTAGAGAAATCTGTATATATAGCATCTATTTGATAACCGAGTTCTAAATTTTCATAAATATCCTGACTAAATAAGAGCAAATTAGTTAGTGTGGATTTACCATTCACAAATCCATGTTGTTCTTTTATAATCATAGAATTAATATAAGTTTTTATCTTTTTTGATATAATAACTTCAAATAGTTTTGGTATCGCACTCAAGATTGAAATAGGTCTGTAATTAGTTACATCGGATTTGCTTCCAGATTTGTGAATTGGCGTGATGTAGCTAGATTTCCATATATCTGGAAAAATACATTCTTTCAGAGATTTATTCAAAATGTCACATAGGGGTTTGTATAAGACGTAAGCGCAGTTTTTCATAAAGAGAGCTGGTATTCCATCCAGTCCCGTACATTTACTTTCTTTTAATGATCATTAATGCATATTTATAAAGCGGTGATGCTTGAAATAATAAATAATTGTAGTATCCCCATATACAATATATTGGTTAAAGAATAGTAGGTAGAGATTGTTGAACTAAATGCTTATATGCAAATATTAACTGTTGACCTGTAACATACATAGTTCACAAAGTATGTAGATATATTCTTTTTTGTAATTGGCATGTATGTTTTTATAAACTTGTGTTTCAGAGTACAGTTACATGCAATAACTTTGGCAGTCCTGTGTTTCATTCACACAATTGGTTATGTGGTGTACCGAGCTAGTAACAATCAGAAACATGAGTTTAGAAAAAATCCTGTGAATCCTGCATTGAATCGTAAGTTTCATTTGCAGCATTTTATTCAGTACAAGACATTAATAATTTTTAGTACTAAAGATAATCACCGGAGAAAGATTTGGAAGAAAAGTCAAAAATAATGTCCTGAAGACAGTTTTATTTTGCATGGAGAACTTGTTAATAATTATGCAGTTCATGAATAATGGTAAATCAAGAGAAAAAACATTCTAGTTGTTTTGTAGGAAGTACAAATCTACACTCGCTTATTTAGGACACCTAACTATCTTGTTAAGTAATAAAATTATGAATTTTCATGTTTAGAATAGAGAAACTATGTTTGATCAAAATTATGTTTTGTGCAGATCTAGAAACTATTGCTACAACTCGTGGTCGTAAACTTCTGGCAAGTGGTTGGTGGGGTTGGGTGCGACATCCGAACTATCTGGGAGACATGTTGATGATGTGGACTTGGGGCTGTACTGCTGGTGAGTTAGCAATAACTGTTTATTTAGTAACTTTACTTATAAGATAGTCAACTTTACAAATTTAAAATGTAATGGACATCTCTATTCTTTTGTATGTAGTATTTATTAACATAAATTATAACAACATGTAAATATAGTTATCTCCCAGAATTCTTTGATTAAAACATGAGGTCCATTGGCAGCTGTGATGCTCTCATCCAGTTAAGAGAACTACAGTGATGTTGAAGCTCCCGATTGGATGACAGCATCACAGCTGATAAACTGTCAATGGACTTCGTGTTATAATTGGAAGTGTAGATTGTGTGTGTACTGAGCATCTGTGTCATGCGAGCATGTGCAGACGCGGTTCCCACCTCTCACATGGCACCACCAACGATTATGAGCCAACAGCGTGGACTCTACTGTGGGCTATATGCGCCCCCAGCACACACACATATCGGCCTCCAGTGGCTTGCCAATTTAGCCAGAGGGCTACTAAAAATAGAGGGTTGTAGGACCACCTCGTAAGAGGAAATGAAGGATCGGCCGAATGATAAATGAAGAAGCGATATTAGCTTAAATATTAATTTAATACATGAGGATAAAGAGGAAGTTATAATGCCTCTTGGAAATAATAAAATAAAACTTACAATCTAAGAAAATGGAAAAACAAAACAATTACAAAACTACTGTACTATATACAAAATGCATGTCGTGAATTAATAATAAAGGAAAACTATATCTAAACTTAATTAGTAATTTACAAATAAGTCGTTAAAATTGTTTGACAAAATACAAATGACCACAAGTTCATTTCCTAATGATGATCACAACAGTTCAATTCAATTAATGAGATTGCATGGCAGTGCTTAGAATGAACTTGAAACTAATTCAACTGCTTGGCTCAGCACCTTGGAGGCAGAAACACATATCTGTTATGTGGAAGCGCTGAATTCGTCCTAATTGTTGCCAGTGCTTAGAACTTGCTGTGTAGAGGTCGATGCACACGTCACCATACACCTCTGAGCGAATGCTCCAAGTCCCCGGACATGATGACCAGGCAATGCATGCTGTCGTGGTCTAATTTGATGCGATGTGGGCAGCCTCTAGCCCTGATTGAATCTCTCAACTCTTCATTCTACTCTATCTCTGAATGCTGCTGGGGTGCAGCGGTACACACAAATATATGCGGGGGTGGTTACCGCGAGGCATGGCGGAGGGGGCTGATCTAAAGTGGAAGGGGGGGAGGACTCTCTGGGCCATCGTGGGCTGCCAAAACCTCTGCGGTGTGTGTACGGCCGAGCCGCTGGTAGAAGGCGCAAATGAGCGGTCACAAACCGCACTTGGCAAACAAGTGGTTTGTAGGATGCAGCGCCACGCCTAAGAGAGTGGCATGCCGGTGGCGTTGGGTGTCAAAGACATGGCATTCATGGACAAAGAGAAAGGGCGGGCGCCGGGAAGACGGGGCCGGCATGTGCAGGTGTAAATGGCCGTGCGTAAACATTGATAGCTGCGATTTTGCCTGTACTAATTCACTCTTCATTGTGTTTAACCATGTGTTACACATTTTTTAATGCCTTTCTTCCTGTCGGAGGCTGTAGATTCTCTCTCTCTTGTTCTCTGGCTGAAGCTGGCTAGGTTTCCAGGTGTGACAACTATCTACCATAGTTTTCCCATTTCCTCACACCAATGTGGCTCATGGGCGTGCATCTCAGCCCACATTAGTATGGACCCCTGCATGTTTAATTTGGCTGTAATAGAGACTCCCATTACTTCACCTAAGTGGCACTGCTGTGGCAGAGAGGCCCACGTAGTGCACAATTGGTGAAAGCTACATGTCACTGTTTTCAGTAGGAAGGCAGGCTCTGGGGCTCAGCACTGTCCAAGGACCTTTTTTTAAGCCTAACATGCTCTTAAGCAAGTCATAAAGGATGGAATGGGATTGAATTAAGTTCAAACGTTTAGGATGTGCTGGACATTTATCAATAATGGTGTGCTTGGACAATTTTCCTGTTACATGCCTTCATTTTGGCATCAAAAGCACAAAGTAGCTGAGTTAATAACTCTGAAGTCATTCATGCTTTTGTTTGAAGCATATGATGTTGGTAAGGTTGTGATATTCTTAAAGCAATGTGGCTTTTATGATTTACCAATAACAAACTGATGCAGGCTTTCAGTTACCTCTGCATTTGTTCCCAACATTACAATAAGGCAAACTTTTCTATGTTAGACCCCATGATATGGTTCATTCTTCATTGAAAAGTATTTATTGGGTTGAAAATTGAAAAAATATTGGTTTTGTCAATGTTAAAAATATTTCTTGCGTCATATCCTCTTGTCAATTCTTGAAGGCCGGAGTCTTTTCAGGAAGAAACAATATTTTTATCTACACTGTCAGATTCACTACACATTGCCGTATAAACAACATTGTACCATTTCTTGAAATGATCTATCCAACCATTGGATGCAACAAAACTTTCTATGCCCAAAATATCTGCCACATTTCTTACTTTTTCTCTCAAAATCATGCCATTAATTGGTATATTGGTAACCATTTAGCTAATTTCCTCCAAAATTGATATTCGCTGATTAACTTAAATGAACTCGAGGCCCTCTAAATTTGAAACAAATATTATGACTTTTGAGAAAACTTCACATGAAGTCTCAACATTTTCAAAATTTTCTCAAAAATTTCTCCAATTTCTTTACTAAATTTTGTCCTTGGGTAGCGTAAAGGGCGCTTAAAAGAAAGGTGTTGATCTCGGTTTTGTTGAAAATCCGATTTTTTGAAAACTGCAAAAGTTAATTTTTCTCGGATTTTTCGTTCATCTAAAATATTGAAGATAGAAATTTTTCCTTATTACAATTAGTTTTTTAAGAACAGATTTGAAATAAGGTCATATACATGTTTGTTTTGTTTGAAAATAAGAGTGGTTTTCATGAATTTTTGCATGAAATATAGGTAATTTTTAAATTTTTTTAAATAATTTTTTTTTCAAATGGCTCCATATTTTTTCTTTGAATTTTGTCTTCTTATCTATCAAAAGAAGGTATAACAATTCTTGCATGTCTCATTTCTATTTTCAAAAATTAGAAAATTGAAGGTACAGGGTTTTGCTTTCAACAAAATCTATTCTAAAAAGTCAGCTCTTTATAGAAAGGTTATTTTCAATTTTTTGAAAAAACACGTAATTTTTACTTAAAATTTATGCACTTTGTTAAGAAACATTTTCTGAAAAAACTGCTCCAAATTTTCCCCAGGGATAGAAAAAGAAACTCTAACGCTTAATTTTTGTTGAGCTCAGAATTTAGAAATAATGCAAGAAAGTAGGTGCTGTTTTTGCTTCACTTGTGTGATATTATTTTTTGTTTCATTTTTCTCTCTTCTTTTTTCTTCTATTCCCTTAACTCCAGTGTGAAATTACCCATTCCTTTGCAATTTTGAAATAAAATTTCCCTCTTACGCTTTCTTCTGAAATGTGCAAATGCTGGGGGTATATTTTTTGTGGATCTTGTATGTTTGATTGTTCCCAATTAACACTCAAATACTTCAGTTTGTGATGAGGTAAAGTCAGAATTTCTATTTATGGTCTCAAGGTACTCTAGGGCAGGTGCTTTTGCTTCTAATTTTGAAAATAATTAGAAATAAACTGACTACTGGTGTGTTGTGGGCTGCCTACAATTTTAGATGTTTCCAGAAATGCTGACATAGCGCCAGTCACAGGTGACTTGGCAAATACTGCAGTTTGCTTTTAATTTTGCTATTATATCTGTTAGTATAATTAGCAGGGAGTTCAAGAGTAATTCAATCATATAACATAACATCCAGAGGCTGCTATAGATCCCTTAGTTTTCATTGTTAATGGAAGCATTAAACTATACAAAAGCATTTCCAAGGGCGTGCTAATGAAACAAGTTTTTGTTTAAACATATCATTTAAAGCAGGAGGTGGCAGTGGTTTTCATTTTTGCCATCTCCACCTTCTCCTTTTTCTCCTCTTCATCCTTCTTTTTCTCACAACCATGTTAACTTTATCAGTGGTACATTGGGTATATAGTAATAATTATTATCGTACTTGTTTGTGTACTTTGCTTTTGTAGATTGCATCGTCAGATAGGTTCTGTAAAGTTTTAGGTTTTTGGGAATGTATTTTTTAATTATTATTATTTGATGTTTATAAAATCATAAAATGGTTTGACAAAGAGAGGAAAACTTTTTCTGAAGAAGAAGAAGAAGAAAAAGAATGGAAAAAAAGGAAAAAGAAGAAAGAAAGCAAAGAAAACATTCAAGCATGTGTTTTTGAATTGTAAGATATAAGAAATCAAAGTTTTACATAAAAGGTTATTGTTGATAATGAAAAACCCCAAAATTTTTGAAAATTTCAAAAGTCAATTTGTTTTTTCATCTCCCTCCTACAATTGCATTCTTGAAGCTAGAGTTGTGTGGGCGTGTGTGTGTGTACTCAATCAGCATGCACAAGGTTTTCTTTCTTTCTTTCTTTTCTTTTCTTTCCTTTCCTTTTCCCTTAATGATGTGAATTCTTAAAGATTAACTCTTTACTTGATGTGATGTGCAAGTTTTTCAAAATAGTAGTTTTTCCCTAATTTAGAATGTACTCTTAATGATTTTCTAAAAATACTTTAACAAAATTTTCTCAAATATGGCTTCTCTAATTGTTTCCTTTAATTTTTTTTATACCGCTAGATCAGAATATTCTCAATTGTTTGGCCCAAATGCAATTTTCGTTGAAAATTTTGGATTTTCAAGTATTTATCGTTTTATATTATTAAGATTGTACATACATCTACTACTGATTTGTAGAGTTCTTTATTATTGTCTCTGCTCATTGTTTTGTCTTGATTCAAAAATTGTGCTTAAAACTTTTGTTTCAAAACTTGCATACATACTTTCTGCTTTCTGTGTTGACATGAGCATAAATGCTTCAATTTACTTAAGAAGTTTCTCAAAATCTCCTGTTTCTGAAAGTAATTCTGTAGAGAAGTAAAGTAGGCTTGTATTTCACAGTTGGTGTGTGACCTTGAGGCAGAAGCAGAAGAAAGAGTTTGAGATTGCCGTGATGAACATTTGCACCACTCCCTCTTTACATTTTCTACTCAATTCAGCAAAGAGCTCTTAGAAATTTTCATTAAAACCTTGGAAAACAGTGAATTTGAATCCTCCTCCTGCTTCTTTTCCTGAAGAGAATCTGTGTAATAGAATACAAGTTGCCTTTAAATACTTTTTAACCCTTTCAAATGAAATGAGAAAGTACTTGCTGTTGTTGCACCATTATTATTTGTGGCTTACTACATTTTTTAGGTACATCACATTGGCTGCCGTATGTAATCCCTGCTGCTGCTACTTTCTTCATTTTACACCGCATGTTTCGAAATGAAGCAAGATGCCATCAACGATACAACTCTGCTTGGGAGTTATACTGCCGGCGAGTGCCAGCCCGTTTGGTGCCCAAAGTGTTTTAAGGGGGCCACTGTAGATTGCAACTTCTACTTCATCTTAAAGCTCTCTAGAATGTGCTCAAGAGTTTTCTGAAGCCCCCTTCCTAAGGAAGGTGATATGGTAAGAGAGGGGATTTTCATCTGCTTATCATACAATGTCCATCTCAAATGGGTGTTTCAACATAATATCATTTTTAGTACAAATAGAGATTAAGATTTTTTTTTGCTGGAGTGATAAGTGCCACATGCCTGCTTAAAGTGTATTAATTGCAAGAGACTAATGCCTTTGAATCATTTTATATCATTTATGAGAAATATGTCTTTTGGGCACCTAGTGCTGTATGTGTGCAGAGAACAAGTTTCCTCTGGCTGTGAGCATATTGGGGAGATAAATGTTGCTCTGTGCAGATTTTCTATAACAAGACAATTATGCTCATCTTATGTGTTCCAGTAGATATAAGAATTCTTGTTCCTGTGTCTTCAATAGTTGTTTGCTAGAAAACACTTAATTCTGCAAATGTTGTTTTGCAGATTGTTCTCAGTATTGTTTTAAAACTCCATTTATTGGTCTATCCAGCTTCAGATAAATTTGTGGCATCTCTTGTAGATTTGTTTTATTTAAGCAAATTATATTGAAGAAAGCAATTAGTTTGCAGCAAGTAGCTTCCTACAGGTTACTTTTATCACATCAAATTCCTCACTAGATTGACTTTTATTTAGAATTTAAAGAAATTTAGAACTGTACTTTCACATAAAAAGTTTTGTATTCTCTGTAAACAGTGTGCTCTGACTACAAAAGAAAACTTGGGGCCAATTGATATGGAACTGTTTTTCTCTCTGGTGTTTTGAAAGATTTATGTGTGCAGTAAAGTAGAATTTGATTCTTTTTCTTTTGCTACTATGTTACTTTGGTTGCTACAAGTGACACAGGAAGACGATGTCCACTGGCAACAGTTATCAGGCAATTCAAATGAACAACTTTTGATTATACTGCATTTGTGTAAATTATTTGGTTATTGTTCAAATGACAATGATGATATGGGTGGTTTCATTGTTTGTGGAGAAAATAATTCGGGTGTTTACAGATATGATTATGTGATCTCTTTACTTAAGCTGTTTGTTCATCAAGCTTGTTGGAGGCAGTTACTGATTGTAACTTACTGGTTGAGAGGCTATGAAACAATCATTTAGATTGCACAATTTTTCACGAAAGGTGAGGGGAAGCTATGAATGCAGGAAAATTATGTAGTAAATTAATCATACATATTTACAAATATATACATTCACCAATTTATTTAGAAAACTACTGTTTAACAAAAAAAAAGTCATACCTTGATCTTCTTGATGGTATTTTTAAATTTTTCTAGTGACTTACAGTGGTTTAATGGTCTGCGTTGTTTCCATGGCATACAGAAAAAGTTTTTGTAAGGATATGAAATTTCAGTGAAGCGTAATACAATTTTTAATAATTAATTTTATCTATCTTCCTCACTTTTTGCATCCAAGTGCCTGGCAGAATTATTCAAGGTGTAGTTTATGTAATTCCTAGCCTCAGTTGGATTCCCTTAATCTTAACTGACATTGTTATCAGCATTATTATTTGCTTTACCATCATTTATGTACATAATTGTGTGCACATGTGCAGACATGTGGCTGTAGTCCATTCTATGTCTTACATTCTCTGAAGCAATCATAGCAGAAAATAGTGAAGGATATAATTAAAAATGTGTAAACGGTTAAAGACATTAAATGATATGTCTGGGATCAATGAATTGAAAAATAATTTATGTGAAACTTCATTCAAGATCAAAACTGGGAAAACAATAGAAACGACCCACTGTCCATGAAGAGAAGATAAAACAATATAAAGTGTGTTTATAGGCGAATGTTATAATATGAGTATATGACATGTCTCATTTCCTCGGACCACAATCTTACCTTTTCAAATAATTAATTTCAATATAATTATCATATGGCATTGTGTAGCAGGAATACCTTGCGATGTTCTCTGTAGAAAATTTAAATAATAAGTGATAGTTTAGTAACATATTTGCAATAGTAATGAAACATTCAGAAACAATTGAAAACTTGATTATTGCTTGTCGTATTCAAAATCCTGCATGTGTTCATGATTACTTTATTAGTCTCCCACTTTTCATAATTGTAGATAGCCATGTTCTTTCAATGCATACTTTGTCTTGGTCACGACCGATTCTAATTACCATGGGGGTTCCTCAAAGATGAAAGAAATAAGTTTTCCCTACTTACTATGTCTTTGAGGTACTAAGTGTATCCACAATATGATCTATCGTTTTTTATTTTATATTTCCCTTCTTTTATCTCTCCTCTCTTAAAGATGAAGTTAGGGAGTTGTCAGTCACACTGAATATAAAAAAAGAAGAAAGAACATCATTATAGTATAAAAATATAGTAGTTTAGCTTTATTGTAGAATATGTTAGATTCTTGAAGTGTTTTATCCCAAAAATTGCATCATGTTTAATATTTGGAAACATAAATATTTTTATACAGTGTTTTATCCATTGTAGCACTGAATGATTGTTGAGAAGTGTGCAAACTGCTATTAGGTCAGTGGCAGATTGACTTGTTCCTTCAGAAGAATTATACCTTTGTACAGTGTAATCTTGTTTATAGAATTGTGTATATTTTGTATTGCTTTTCAGATGTATTTAAATGCCTTTAAAAGGTTTGACATGTGTGAATAGTAGACAAAAATTACTGTAACTTTCAAAGTTGAGAGGATATTGTAGGTGTTATTAGAAAGACTCATTAAGCATCTCTTGGATGATTTATCAAGGGAAGTATGGCAAACTTGATAAGTTTGTTTTAGAAGTCACATATTCTTGTCCATTTACTCATGTTTCTGTTTTCATTTGTTCAGTAATCGTTACTACAATGTCATATTGAAAGCAAGGAAATACTGTAGATAGAAAATGTCAATTGCTTTGTATTACTGTAAATGAAACATGGACTTATGGGGCTCAATTGAATGGCTGAAAACCAGAATGGTCCAAGTGACATTTTATAAATTCTGAGAAAAATGCTTTTATTTTAGGCTGTATTTCAGTGGCAATGAATTTTTGTGGTTTTAATGAACAATTGAAATGGTTTTAATAATGAAACAAAGCACCACAACTTTACAGTGATATTGACTTAATATACAGATTTCTCAGAATTGATGAAATGTCACATACCATTCTGGTTTTAACCCTTTCAGTAATGTCAATACATTTTTAACATGTACATGTTCAATATTTTATGAGACATCAGGTATTTAAAATACTGACAAGCATACTTTTATTTCTAATTTTTCTCTTGTAGGTTCAACTGATGCAACAATCTTGTTTCCAATCCATAGTCCTTCAATCATAAAGTTATTGCCGAGCACAAATGCTAGAATCTCTTAACCCTGGTTCGATATTTTAAGAAATCTCAGCAACTAAAAAATATTTTGTATTAGTATTATTTTAAGGACATTTATTCGCAACAATTTTCAAAAGAAATGTTTCCCCATGTAAAGGCATCCAGGAGTATTCAAGTTCTTTAAAGAAACTGGCTACGCCAATATCTGAGAATGTATTTATATAGTGAGACATTATTTCTCTTAAAAAAATATTAAATTTTATCGAAACAAAAGCAAACAAACACGAGTAGCCTCAGAAGTCCATGTTAAAGAGGATTAATACATTTGCAAAAAGTACTAATCGAAGGGATGTTTGATACAAGGTCTTGACAGTAAGAATTGAGATATATTTAGGTTCACTTTGGGTGTCCAAAGTGTTATTCAGAGACACTTTCTTTTCTGGATAAATTTTCTTATAAAAGTTCTTAAACAAGATTGTCCTGTACTGGAGTTCTCGCTTTCGATAGGTGTGTGAAATGAAGCGTAAGATACTGCTTGGAAGCCAAAGTTAATTGCAAAGCATACCAGGAAGCCATGCAGTTGTTCTTGGAGGTAGCGGGGTGCACAGATGGCTTCCTTTCAGCACATTTATGTTTGTGTTAAGTGTGTGTGTGCCTTGAGTGTGCTGAGAGAGAGAAGCTGGGCAAGTCCCTCTCCCAAGCCTTCTGCCTTGTTGCTCAAGCTCCTACCAAATCTCTAGCAGTGGAGATCATTTATAAACACTACAGAAAACATCCTGATTGAGTTTGTGCCCCTATTAGTCTCAATCACTTAGTAATTCACTTAATGTTTTAAGTAATGAGCCCTCTTCTGAGTAGCCTGAGCTGAGAACGATCAGAATGTTTTTTGATGTCACCGAAGAAATAATACAATCCACAGAGAATTTAGTTCAACGGAAATACATGAAAGAAGAAATACATGAGGCTCCTCATTTCAGTCCCAGATTCTAAAATATGGAATGAAGAGAGATGACAAATTTTGTCAATAATTGTTTGGGTGTTTTTCTGCAAAAGTTATTTTTAGAATAAGTCCAACTACAACTGTAATTGTTAACTGTAAAATTCAGGTTGTTTTCTGTTTTGTGTAATTGTATTCCACTTGCCTTCTTGTGTGGTTGTGGCATCAGCCAAAGACAAAGCAGCCTAGGGAATTTTTGGAGTTCTTTTTCTGTTCCGTATTGCTTCCAATGCACAGGTCAGCTCTGATTTAAAAAATTCACATCATAACTGAGAATCCAAATAACTTGTCAGAGCTATTTATTATTATTATTATTATTATTATTATTATTATTTAATCTTAAAGCATATAAACCCCCCTCGAAAAACAAATGTTATACAACTCAAACCATTCACTAAGTTTTGAGAAATGAGCCTCAGCAACATAAAGCAACAACTTCCTTAATTTAGCTTGTATTAACGGCATTGATGAAAAGTTTCTCTAGATCATTTTAATGATATGATCAGGCAACCAGGTTTTCACACCTTACAACATAACTTCCTTGTTGCTGATGTAATTTTTTATCTGCTTGCTATTTGCAAGTTATTGCATCCATTAGGCCAACATAGAGCAAATTAAAAGATGCGGTTGAAGTATGACAAGGAGTTAACCATGTGTACCAAGTACCATATGTAATCATAAGTATGACAAGGAGTTCATTATTTGTGATATCACCGTATAATAATAATAATAATAATAATAATAATAATAATAGTAATAATAAATACATACATACTTTTCTTGGAATTGGAGTACGCATACACCATCTTTGCAGCTTGTTTGTATCAATTGTTTTTAATGGACGGTGACCATTAAGAGTGGCTTTTCATTTCTGTTTGGTTTTATGTCGATAGAATATCATAGTATCGTGGAAAGGTATTAATGTTCAATTTTTTGGGGAAACCATTATATTTATGTACATTTATTTATATATTCTCACCAAAACCTGCTGTCTTACCTTCTGTCTCTGGAGATGAAATTTTGAAATCTCCAAGTTGTGGAAGTTCAGAAATATCTTTAATCATAGAATATACCATTTTCCCTTGATGATTTGACTTCTTGATGAACAATGAGTGATTGTCATGCAAAGAAAATAAAAAATATTTCTTATTCACATTAAATCTGTATTCATTGCTTCTCAACAAGAATTGGGAAAATAACCAAGAAATGCAGTAGTCAAACAGAAACGTTTACAAGCAACTTCAGTTCGTCAAGATCTGAGTTCTTACCCTGTCTGCACGTTTCTGGATATTTTATTATAACATTAAGAAGAAAATTAATGTTTGGGGGAGTTCGTCTTAAATGCAATATCTTATAAGTTTGTTATGTAAGTCAGACATATGGAAGGGGGGAAAAAATTGGGGCTCTGGATGTGACTAGATACGTCAGTGAGGAGTTGGAATAGATAATATTTCGGGAAGTCACAGAACAAAACGTCCTGTGCATTTATCTTGAAGTTGTGAGCAAAGAATTTGCTGAGAAGTGCTGGAGTACGAATGGAACCTGAATAAGATCTCTTATTTCCAGAACGGCTGTGGGTGCCTTGATTTTGAAGTGTGTGAAATCTGTATGTATGTGAGAATGTAGGTGTGAATGTTCGTGTTTTATAACACATCTTTATTCTATAAATAGTGTGCTGTCTCAATATTTAATTGGAATTTGCTATGTCACAGTAGTTAAAAATGACTAAAATACTCATTCATTTGCCAGACCTGGTTATTTAAATGAAACTCCCCTCCCCCTTGCTGTTGTGCCCTTTTATGCATTACAGGAGTGCATGTCCAGTTCAATAGGACTGACTTCTGAATGATGATTGTCATTTATAGTAACTCCCTATATTTTATAGATTTTAAATGAGATATATTTTTTAAAAATCAGTTACTCTTGAAGGATAAGTGCAATTAATATGTTGTGCCAGTGAGTTATATATTGTACTCAGTCTTCTTTTCTCCAGAGTGAATGATGTGTTTCAATGGCAAAGCAATGATTTATCCCTTTTATAATGTAGGAGTGTCTCCCAATGACTGCTGTGTAGTGTTGAGTGACATTGTTCACTTTTTGAATTGAATAAAAATATCACGAGTATTACTTCTATATACACAAAGAACACTACGTATTAAGCTATAATTTTAAATTAAGTACTTATTTTATTTTAAGGCAGCAGCAGGTGGTCATGGAATGTGCACAGATCTTATACATGTTTTATGTTTATTGATGAATTTTACATTGTTTAAAGTGTGCAAATTAAATAGTTTTACCAAACCTTTAAGAGTAAGTAAGTTATGGAGGGACACTATAAGTTTTCTAATTGTGGTCATGTGATATAACACTTACCTTACAATTACATTGCCATCATTGTAGTTTGAGTGGTGTATTCACTTTAAATAGTTCCTTAGATGTTAACATGGATACAAAAAATTGGTGATAAAATTATTCATAGGCCCCCCTCCAAGAATCCTTCAAATGTAATTTCAGGTGCATCTGTAAATTATTCACAATTTTAATTAGTTTTATAGTGCCTATCTTGAGTGTGTTCTGTTAGACTGTTTAAACAAGAAAGATAAAGAGAAACTTTTGATTTTGGTGGAAAATATGGTGAGTAACTCCTTTTGAATTGCTATATCTGGAGGTCTCCTGCATAATGTTTTCATTCGAGAAATGTTTTTAAAAAGGTCTTTGATTTACTTTGGCTTGGTGGAAACAGTTTCATGGACAGAATTCATAATTTTCCCCCTTATTGGCAAGAACAATGTGACAGATATCGGCAAACAACTCTGAAATATTATTTTGTTGTAATGTTCATGTTGAAGTAAAATTAGAGAAGAACAATACATTTTGTACATTTATATTGTAATAATTCTCAAATAAAAGGGTGCCATTGTATTGTGTTTTTGCTCAGATGCCATTCCCTGCTGCCTGTTGCAATTAAGGATTATTTACATGAAATAGATATATTTAAATGAAATGTTGTTTTGAAGTTTCTTTGGTTTGTAGTGTGTTTATTAAATTACATCTAAAGAAACTTTTGTTTTGTTATTATTGCGATCCTTTCTTTTCTGTGATACATTTTCACAATTGCTATGCTTGTTGTGTGGGACTTTCCAACCGTTGCAGGATACATTATCCCTACTTATACTTTACTTGAAGTTACCACTAAACTTCGGATTTTTAGACAAAAGTTTATTTTCTTGTTTCAACCCAAAATTAATTACAAACCCTTTACATTACTACAATTTTCCAAGAACTACATTTATGGTGCTTAAGGATATTTTCATATTGTTTAGTTATTTTTGGTATTGCTAATCTTGTTCTTGGACAAATCATCTCAAGCAGTTTCAGCACTAACATTAGCAAATTATTCTCAAATTATATTCCAGCCTACTCAGTTACATTTACTTTATAGATACTCTTGATTTTTATGTGACAAAACATGCCAATATAATATATTGAAATAAATTCCTCTCTATATAGGCTATGGACAGACGACTATTTTGACTGTATTAAAAACTAGCCACACAAAACTCAGTTAAGTGTGCCACTGCTGGATAGGGAATTCTTTTCCCAGTCCTGCATCCAACAGATGTAAGATACAAAAAAATTGAAGTTTGCAGATTATGTCAAAAACAGATTCATGCATATCTCAGAGACTAAGTGAAACCAGGTTTTCGTGTTGACTGGTGAGATCTATAGGCCCCTGCACATGAGCATTGCATGAACATGTCATAAATAATGTGCTTTGTAGAATAACACTATCTTATGCAAATCGGCACATGAGCATTTTGGCCATTCCACTTAAGAGATGGTGTTAATCTACAACATGCATCAATGCAAAGCTCGTGTGTCAAAGGTTTTAGGCATACAAGTTCTGTGAGGGGTTACAAATAAAGAATAAGGTTTCATTAGCAATATTCTACAAAATTAGATTTTTAACTATCTATTACATCTTTTGGCGATTTAATTAGTTCTTTTGGATGCTCCCACTCCAGAGCTTGGGAGGTTAGAAAAGTGCAGAAAACTGAAATTGTGTAAAGATATTGTTTAATTATTGTGTGCAATTTATTCTCAGCACTTAGCATTATTAAAATGGTCACACTCCCACAATACAGGGCCTATATTTCTGTAATGCACAGCTCAGAGACTAGGTGTTAAAAGTTGGGTTCTACTGTAAAATAGTTTTTTACTTTAAAAACAGTATTATTTACAATGGCTGGAGCTTTCAAACTGGTCAAGCTAATAAAAATGATCATGAAAAGTTACTTTCATCGCAATATACACTACCTTTTAAGAACCTAGTCACCGTCTTGGGTTACAGAATTGCCATTAAACCTGTGTACAAAGGCCACCTCAATTAATAATCTTTGTCTTGCAACTGATTGATTTTTCCACAGACACATGAAATATCCCGTTCTTTAAGCAGCCAGGTACAAAGAGCTGTCACCACCTCCATTATTTAGACACCTCTAGTCATTTTAGAACAAGAAGCAGAAGAGCTGAGTAGCCAAGGTAATTCAGTATTTTTTTGCAACGGTACTCAGTCAGATAATTAAGGCCAGTGTCTAATCACCAATATGGTGGGGGATTAAAATTTGTTCCAAGGTACAACAATGATTAATAAATGTATCCATGAAATAATGATGTGCTCTGGAGCATTCTCTTGCAGAGCATGTTACATATGCTAATCCTATCTGAAGATTGACACAGGAAGTCCTAAAGATGGCCCTGCTCTCAGAATGTAAACTGAAATTTTAAGTTTAGTTTGCCTGTGGGTTTGGAGAGGATGGAAAGTGAAATTTGCAAGTAAGAGAATAAATGTCAAGTCAATGGTGTTTGACACAGCAAGTGATCCTAGAAAATGAGAAAAGGCTTTTTGAAAGACAACATGCTAAAATCTGAAGAACACAAATTCATGAAATTATAAAAAAGGGCACACTTTTTAGAAAGTTGCAGTACCTTTGAAGCTAAATAGAGATGTAAACTTCTTAAACAAATCTACATGCCCTTTTCTGTGAAAGTGGGTAAAATCCACATGTGACTTTTATACTTCCAGTGTAGTTTGTTGTGCAAGTTGTTGTTTAAGGTATTTAAAAGGACTTTATGGAAACCATTTTATTTCATAACAATTATCACAATTAAAAGCCAATTTTCAGTGTAACCATTAGTGACCATTTAAGACAGGTTTCATGATAATTTTTAATTAATAGATATGGTAGGTTTTAGCAGTTGATCATAATGCGAACTTTCTGAAGATTTTCGATCTTCAAAACTGTCGTGAATCTGATATTTAATGGCCAAATTGCATTTTATGGTTTACTTCATTTTCACTCTCTAACTAGGGATGTGACATCGACAACAACACATCAATGTTCGTAAATATTTAATTTGACAGTGTCCAACTGTAGAAGCTGAATATATTTTGGTCAATGTAGTTTAATTGTTGCTGGCAGAAGAAATAGGTTAAAGGAAGCAACATTGAAATATCCCCTCAGTTTTCCATTGTGTTACATATTGGTAATAGGTATTTATATAATTTTGTTTCATTTAACAACATACAAAACCTTTAAAAAGTATTTACAAATTGCAACAGAATCCTTTTCCTCTCCTTTGAAAGTTATTCAGAAGCCTATTCTATACAAGACAGGAAACATTCTTGAATTTAAAATTACTTTAAATATTTGATGAAATTCCAAAATGACACAATATTAAATTTGTTTCCTCCACTTTCCAATTTTAATGAGAAAACCTAAAGAGCATCAAAAAAATTATTTTGATCTCAGGAACCTCCCATAAAAATTTTTGCAACAAATGGTACAAAATACTAAATGTTAGTTTTTATAAAGCTTTTGTTTTCAAAATGCGATTTTTAAAATTTAAGGTGCTAAAATCTAGCATCAATAGCAATGTAATGAAGTAAGGGAGAACTGAAATAATTTGCTATTTTATTATTACACTATATTATACAAGAGGGGGTCTCCAACTAAGCATAGCTATTGCCTGTGTTATATATTAAACTATTTTAAAAGTTAAATATATTTACAATTACAAGTTCATATAAGTGTTGTACTGCTGCCTCCTCTGTGTCGGATAATACAGCCTTTGCAATCAATCAATAACTTTCTTCCACAAGTCATGAAATGTCAAGAAAAGTTACGAATTCTATTAGGGGGAAAAGAGTAGGAGAGGATCTTCTCACCCATGACACAAAGTGTTTACTGTTTTTTGACTAAATCCAAATCCAAACACTAATCTCAGGAGAGTTCTGAAAGGAAGGAATTTGTTGTGATTGGTACCTGAACTTTTCGAATTGTTATGGAAGTTCTAGATTCTATTCTCAGCAATTTGGGCAGTTTTGGGCGCAAATGTGAAGTTACTTTGTTTTTCTCATTTTTTGTTCTTAATCCCAATGTATGTTTTACATTATATCCAATTCAAATTTTTTCAGTGAAATATAAAATCATTCTGAAACCTGTTATTACGAAACAACAAAATGGATGATTTCCCAGCTAACTTGAATACCCCAGGTTCAAGAATAAGATTATTCAAAATCTTAACAGAAAAAGCTTTGCTAATGATCCTATTCTGAGGTGATGCTGCAAGCAGATTGTTGCAAGTGCTGCAGGTAATCATGACAAGAGTGTCAGGCTTGCAATGTGAAGTATGGGTGTGTGGTAGCTAAGTTCCAATTACAAATAGCCCAATGCTATACAGGAATAGTGATTGAAAGATGTTTACAAAGGAACAGATACTATGATAAGTGGTTTTATGACTTTTATTGTCCAGCAGGGCACATTAAATAGTCAGCATACACAAGTTACAGCTTGGCTGAAACAAGCAGACCTGTGTACAATGTACAGTGTATTTACATTACAGAAGATTCAGCATTTTGATTAATTGTGGCAAAGAAAAGAAAGAAAAACACTTAAACTTGTATTTAAATATTATCAGCATTTCAGTAACTGTACCAGCACCCATCTTCTGAAATGCTGTATTTCTTTTATGTACCTCTGATGCTTCACAACCATCAGGTTTTAACATTTTGTTTTCAACTGTAACAGTAATTGCTCAAAAGTGCGTTGTTAACATTTTGAAAAGCTAATCTCCTGATTAGCAAAAAAGCAACTACAACAACTTACAAAAGAAATATATTACCAAGCTATTATCAGTATGGATGAATATTTATTTAATATTGGTTATCCATATCTAAGCTCAGCAAATTCATAATTACACCACAATATTAAATTAAAGAGGCAACACACTTTGTCCAATCTACTTTTCTAGGCATTTTTAATATACATTATCTTACAGAATTACCTACTTGCAAGGCACAGCCACACAGGCTATGTCAGCTGTCAATGCAACAGAGAATGTGGTGTTACCTTTGCATTGCATCAATAGCCCACTCCTCTTAACACAGTCTGTATCTTATATCTTGTCTAGAATGACAATGAAAGTGTGAAACAACAACCAATGATTCTGTATGTGAAATGTGGAAGTATCATGACGAAGAAAAATAGAACTGAAGGGCAAACATTAACTTCTTGCCACCTCATGTTACATACGGCAGATGCAATCGGGTTGCCGGCGACCACCTTCTCGATGTAAGCGACGAGTGGCAGAATCACCATACTGAATGCCAGATCCAATACGCTCTGGGTCAAGTTCCCCTGTAGACAACATGCATGCTTACTCATGTTTCTTTTAAGTAAATCTGAAAAATCTCCCTTTTTTCCTTTACCTGTTTCTATCTTTGCTAAGATAGTTTTTGAACATTTCAAGAAAGCTTCTTCCACATTTTCTCCTGTCTTTGCACTTGTCTCCAAGAACATTAATTCTGTAAATGAAGGTAAAACCATATTAAATGACTAGTTTAGGGAGGTCAACATTAAGATATGCTCCATATGCAACTTAAATTGAGATTTTCCAATAGATCTAAGAGAAATTCAGAAATTTACTTGGAATGCTTGCTTGTGGCCCCATTATAAAATGCTTTGCTCACCATTTTCCTGTGCAAATCGGCTGGCTTCAAGAAATGTAACCTCACGGTCGTCTTCAAGATCTCGTTTATTACCCACAAGAAGAATGACAATGTTGGGGCTGGCAAGAGTACGTGCATCAGAGAGCCAATTTGCAAGAGCATTAAATGACTCACGATTGGTAATGTCATACACCAAAAGAGCACCAGCAGCTCCCCTATAATAACTGCGAGTCACCGACCTGCATAATAACAATTTTAGAGGTTGACATTGCACCCAAGAAAATACATTTTTATTTTCCTATTTCATCCTTATATTTGGAATCTCATCTCATTCCTTCTCAATAAACCCATACAAGTTGCAATTTTTGTCTACATCTGGCTTCAGCTATTAGTTATAATGACCTGTTTCGAAGAAAGGAACTGCATTGCAGAGAGGAACTTCAAAATAATTTTTCATCATACTCCTGTGTATTTTCATTGCTTGCCCAGGTTAATTTGCAAAATTGGTCAACAGGATTAATATCAATTTAATCAATAGTTCAATGTGTAATAAAATAAACAAATATTCAGCAACTCGTCTGGCATTTATTTCTTGGTGTCCAAAGTAACCAATTTCATGTAAATGGGTTTCTGTGTAATTGATCCTATGTACCACTAATATGTAGAATGAAACTTATAACCCTTTATTCAAGTTTTTCTTCATTACTATTAGAAGTCTCAATACAGGTAAAATTGTTCACTATTTTGTAAAACAAAGGGGGAGAAGTCTAAACATTTCTAAAACCTGTAAATAATTCTTCAACTTTAGTAGCCATGTGGTGGAAGTGAACATAAGTTTCTGAGTACTTCTATGTTTTACTTGAATTGTGAAGAGATACAAATTCATTTTTCAGAATACACATTTTCACTAAAAAAGTCTGTGCCAGAATTACACCAAAGCAGGAATCTCAAAAATATATGAGTGTAATAAATTATTAGTATATTTATACACTGAAATTCATTCTTAAAACACCAAATTATCTCAGTTCCATTTTGGTCACAGATTCTAATACACTGTACAATTTTCTCAAAAGGAATATATTCATACATTTTAAATATCACATGCAAGTTCAAAAGCTTTTTCATCTTGGCATGTAATTATTGAATATGACAAAAACTGACCAAAGTAAAAATGATTTATTTTAAAAACTACTAGAGTATGTAGCAATTTAATGATACCATCACTAAAATTTTAAAAGAATTTGAAATCAATGAATTGAATTCTTACAATTACCCTAAATACATAAGACAATTAACACAATAAATAGTGATATGTGAATTTGACAACAACAAAAAAGTGTTAAAAATTACACAACATTCGTATTTCTGTTACATGGCCATACAATTGATTTTTTTTAAGTGTATCAATTTTCTTTGATTAAATTTGTTAGATGAATTAAACTTCCTCTATTATTGTCACCTTTCCTCCATTATCATGCAACTCTTACCGGAATCTCTCCTGTCCTGCTGTATCCCATATCTGCAGCTTCACAGATTTGCCACCAACATTCACAATCTTTGATCCAAATTCCACTCCAATAGTATGGCTACTTTCATCTTTAACTATAATATAACACAGATGCTTCAGAAACACAAAATATTATTTGTTTATTGTCAACAAAACTTTTTTTTTGGTATTTACTCACATTTACTTTCAATAAACTGATGTAATAGGCAAGATTTCCCCGAGCCCGCACTCCCAATCACCAAAAATTTAAAGAGGAAATCTGAACACAAAAAACAACACTGGTGACAAGGATACTTGGTAATGTCACAATTATTTTAACGAAGTTATTCCTTACCGTACGACTCAGACATGTCTCTGGCAATTCTTTCAAGGTCGTATTCACGAGGAAAACAGGTACTTTTAAGTATTCAAAAAACACCTGTCACACTCATGTCCATGGTAGAAAATCCATAGCCCACTTTATTTTGAGAACATTTCAGGTACAACTGGGCGCGACGGCTCTTTACGTTCCAGATACAATTGCACGGAGCTACATTACAGAAAATTGCACGTACATTGTCTTATTTCGTCGGACAACGACAACAATCAAACACTACTGAACAACAACAAATACAAATCACGTAAGCGTTCCTACGATCAAATGTCACGTACGACTGGTCCACCGCGCCGCCTAGCCTACCGCAACTCTGACGTCACTGTTCGCGTCGCGAGCGGCGATTGTTCTCCAGCATTACAGGAACAAATGAGAGTCGACAATCAGAAGTCAACCAATAATCGATAGAAACTTGACAGGAAGTGTTCACTCAATTGCTCGTAAATAACGTTGCATTCGTATAAAGTATTTTTTATGGTAAGTGTGAACATCTGGGAAGGGAAGTGAATTGAGGTTAAAATAGAGAAATGCCAATTGTGTAGTATTGAGATGTTAGGTTCTTTATTCCATACAAACAACAATATACAGGAAAAGTTACTAGATGCAAACATACAAAAGTACTACAAGAGGCCTCGCGCTGGTAGATCAAAAAAATTAAACATGAGCGAATAATGGAAGAATAAAATTATTGAGATTTAATGCCGAGGTTTGCATAATATTCCGTACATTAACACGACAAGATTTATTAATCAATTATTTATTTGTGCTTCCTGTTTGGATTAGCATGTTTTGCATATGCCCTCCTACAATTGGCCAGCATTTTGATTCTGACTAGCCAATCCTCTTTTACTTTCTCCATTCGAGGAGATCATGCGCATCCATAAATAATCGCTCAATAATTGTCCTAAATATACCTACCTCCTTACGTTTTTTACCATGTTTTCCATTTGCACCCTTCTTGCTACCGCGTTTTGCTCACGAGCTGTCGCCCAGATGGAAAGGCGTGATCGTCCAGAAAACACAGGAGATATCCTTAAGGGAACTCGAAAAATACACCAAGAATTTGATACGAGTACATTTGTTGCAAAGGTTCTCCGTGGAGATTCCTCAGTCGTTATAAGTGTTACACAACAATGAGAGCAGGGGGCGACCTTGGGTATGGGTGGCGTGTGTTGAGACCCGTGAGCGAGTGTGAGTAGGCCCGTTTAGAGGACGACGGGGGCGGCGTACGCGGGGTGAGCGTGTGCGTGCGCGTGCGCATGGGCGTGGGGCGGCGGGGCGGCAGCGGAGCCGGGCGGCGCATGAGGGGCTGCGCGGCGGGTGCGCGGCATCGTCGGCAGCAGGTTGAGCGGTGGCAGGTTTGGATGCTCGATGCGGGTGGGCGACGAGACGCGCGGCCGCGGGGGCGGCGCCGGGCTGCGCTCCGCCAGCGGGTAGCTCTCGCCGCCACCGCAGCCGCCGCTCCCGAACGCCGCGGCAGCCGCGGCGGCCGCAGCGGCCGCCTCCTCCACGAAGGCCGTGTTGTCGAAGGAGGCGCAGCGCGGCGGCGGCGCCATGGGCAGCGGCGGCGGCGGCGTGGCGGGCAACGGCGGCGCGGGGGTGGCGCCGGCGGTCGCGCCGGCCGGGGCGCCGCCGGGCCCTCCGGCGGGCAGGGGGCGTGCGAAGTGGTGGCGCGTGGTGCCGCGCGGCGTGAGCGCCGCCCACAAAACGCCCCCGTGCCCGCCCCCGCCCGCGCCCGCGCCCGCACCCCCGCCGCCAACGCCGCCCCCGCCGCCGCCGCCCGCGTGGCCGTGGCCGGGGTAGAGCACGGCGGCGCAGGCGGCACGCGAGGGCCCCAGGGCGGGGGCGCCTAGCGGCGGCGGGGGCCCGTGCGCCCCGCACCCACCCGCGCCAGCGCCCGCGCCGCCGCCCGCGCCGCCGCCAACGCCGCCGCCGCCGTGGGCCTTGCCGCCGCCGTGGCGCAGCGCCGCCGGCTCCAGGTGCAGCGCCGCCTTGCCCGCACGCTGCCTGCAACACGAACGCCGCTGGAGCGACCAACCCCCCCCCCCCCCCCCACACACACACACACACAAATCAGGGGCCTTCGCGGTAGGATTCTTGTTGATGACCGTGCAACGACTACAAATGCCGTTACCATGAATACTGGCGCGATCTGGTATTACTCTGGCGAACGTTTAACGAATAAGTAATACACACACGGGAAGGAATTTGCTCTTGTGGTCGAATGCCATGTTTACTAGGCCTTTTTATTGAATACTTGATAGATACAGGAATATTTAGTTTCGGTAGTTGAAATTAGATCACATCTCGCCTTCAGTGTTTTAAAAGAAAATATAGAAAATGTGGAACGCTTGTTCTAAAGATGGCAAAAAAGTTTTGGCTAGGTCATTGAAAAACATTGCAAAGTAGTATGTAGTGATTAATAACATTATGAGGTGACAGATAAAACGGTTGCAAAAATAACATTAGTTCAGTTTCCGTGGATGAGTGCACGGTATTTTAACATGATTGGTTCCTGAAGCAAAATTCTGCTACATTCTTTAATTAACCTGTGTCTTTTTCATTTGCAGGATAAAAAATAATTTTAATTATATATTTAAAGTCAGAAAACAATGAAATTATCATGTGACATGTGGGAGAGGAAAACCGTTAGTGCACCGTGCACATCACGTCTCTCTAAGGAGCTGGAGCCAGGGCACATCCGTAAATGCCAGGGACAGCGCCGAGGTCATTTCTTTCCCTCTGCCCTCTTCCCTTTGTTCACTGAAGTTGGCTCTTCAAACTCCTCCACGAATTAAGGACCGAATTCAACACTTAATGAATAAGCCATTGAAGTAATAAGTGATTACTTAAAATAAATGGTTATTTATAGAAGTCGGGATTTCATAGACGCGTCTCATGAACGCGGAATGATTGCGCTTTTAAGAGATGGGAAAGTAGCAAGGTGACAATTGCGTGTTGTGTTAACTCAATATATCTCCTGCAAAGAGCGTCCTGTTTGACTTGCCCACTTTCTAGATCGTTGAATTTTGTGCACCTTCAATGGATTGACCCTGTTTGTGATGTATAGTGGTGTAGTGTGAACGATGTGTTGCGTATAGAACTCAAAATATTTTGCGAACTAATTGCGAATCGTTGTACTAAAATGAGCGCCGCGTAAGAACGTATCCTAATCGTAAAGAAAAAGCTGAAGGAGGAAAACTAAAGGGACACGGCGTCCTCCCTCGTACAGATTAGAGGTTACCCACTCATTTAAGAATAAGGGCTGTTCCTTGAATAATAATCGGCCATTTAAGGATCACTCGGCTCAAGTGTCCTCTAGGAATTCGTCCGCCAGAACTTAGGTTGGAAGTATTTACTTAACGACAGAAAAACTTAAAAACTGCATGTGACGTACTATGGAGTGAAGTGTAGCCTTTGCACATTTTCTGAAATTCTGGGATCACTACTTTAATCCATATACAAGTTGAATTATGAATACAGGTGGAAAGAGTGTTTTTGGCAAAAAATTAATATAATATTCGCTCCCTAGTAATAAAAATTATTTGCAAAGGCAAATCAGCTACAGATTTTAACTCGTATCCCTCATCGTGTCCTTCGCGAACGAATCGACTTACTGCAGCGAGAACGTTAATTTGTATACAGATATTATCCACTGTCTTGCAGAAAACGTGGATAGATAGAGGAGTTACTTTTATGTCCAGAAGCAAAACAAGGAGGCACCTCGGCATTTGCTCAAACCTGACCGAGACGTGAGTCTACCCTTCGGGAAGGTCTCGAGTAAACCGTTTAGAGGTCCTATTCCGGCCCTAGGAGCGCAATTTCGATGTGGAAGTTTTCAGAAGAACGATGTTTTTAATCGTCGATGTTTATTACAGCTGAGGTTAATCGATGGTTTTTTACGATGTCGTTGTTTTATTTTTGGAAAGAAAAAGTGTCATAATAATAAAATACCCAGAAATTTTACGTGTCAGGTAACCAAGGTTTCAGGCCAAAGTTACCGAGAAGAAAGAGTCTGAAATGAAGGAGGAAATTCTACTTTCTGGAAGAGTTTCGCTTACGACTAAAAGGGGGTTCCCTAGCTGGGCAAATTGCAACCAGTCAGAACACCTGGAATAAATCGAGAAACACAGTATTTCTTCTCATTTCATTTTTAATAGGGGGTGTTTGAGAGTTGGGTGGTGGGTAATCTCTGGACTCATAGTTAAAGAGGATGGAATTGATGAAATCCTCCCTTCTCTCAAATAATTTTAACACCAAGTTTTAAAAACATTAATGTTTAAATTCACCGCTGTTGGTTTGTTTGCTAGTGTTATTCACATTGATGTTTTAATTTGGAACACTTGTGTGTTGGAAACATGGCTGTTTTGTTGGCAATGTCTCATCCCTACTCAGCGCTGGAGATTTGTGGGGCGGGGAGGTGGGGGGGGGGGGGGGGCGCAGGGTCATACTCACACACGGCACTTGAGCAGCAGCAGCGCCAGCAGCGCGCCCAGCAGCAGCACCCCGGCGCTCGACGCGATCAGCACCAGCAGCCACGTGTCGCCCGCCGCGGGCCCTGCGCAGGGAGCGCGCGGGAGCACGGTCTTCACTCACCAGCCGCGTGCCAATGGCTCAGGACATCAGATGATGTCACCGCCGTGCCTCTGACCGGGCCCCGTTGTTGGCGGGATTTTCGACGCGGGCTAGACATCTAGATCTTTTCGTGTTTTTTTTCGATAAATTCAAAGTGAATGTCGGAGCAGTAACCTAGCAAACGTACCGCGGACCGCGCGATCTTTCTTTCCTCTTCCTTGACCTATCCTATCCTTTACTTACATTTACACTTACATGCACTACACTACCACAAATGCCGGGAGACAGGTCGGGAGCTTAGAGCTTGTCCTGTCTGGAACGGCTGTTGGGAGAGACCTGGTAGGTGAAAACCCCGCTAGCCAACGTTAGGTCGGCGCCGTATCTCACTATCCAGAGGGAGAAGATCACAGCCATCTCCCGAGAGAGAGAGAGGGGGAGAGAGAACATGCACTACAATTACAATACTAATGACTAGGGAGCGGATTTTGATGACCTAAAACTGCCAAATAAAATCAATAAAATGTAATAAAAATTCTTTAAAAATGCTCTAAAAACAAAGAAAAATGACGTAAAAATAATTATCAAAACCTCTTCAGATGAACAACTCAAGCTGTTGGGTATGTTATTGATGTAATCGAGGCTTCTTCCTTTTGTTCAAGTAAACTCATCCTGCAAACTTTTAGTTTGGACTGTTATTTAAAAGAAAATATCTGTCTCTATGTATCGCAAAATCGACCGAACTGACAATGGCCCCGATAGGCGACACAGAAACATTCGATTTCATAATACTCATAACGGCTGATATTACAATATACGAGTAAAAGTGAAGAAATCGAATAGGCTACTCTGGAATTCTGTGGTGAACATTTGTTGCACCTTGTGAATATTATTTGATGCAAGTACCATGAAAGTTATATTAAAATCGATTAACTCAGCGAAAATGCATTAAAAATGATGTAAAAGGTAAAAAAGGACTTACTAGTCGAAACCGACGAAAAATACGAGAGAATGCCGTATAAAAATGGGTCATTTCGTTTCGTCATAACTTAAAATGAATTTCTGTACTAAACGGCATTGTTCTAAAGTGAAAAGAAAAAAAGACATTTCATTAAAATCCGCCCCCTACAATGACCTTAGCAGTTGACGCGCTTGGAAACATCAATCAATAAACCAGCCAAAGGGGAGCGGGCAACGATGGACTTCGGCGCAGTTATTTTTCCTTTATCTTTGTGTATGCAAGGAGGTACTGTTTCATTTTCTAGGCCTTCAATTATTAGAACCTATCTAAAATAGGCATAATCTAATGCAACACAAGATTTTTTGGGAAACCGAGTAGTCGATGCCTGGAACGAACAACCTCACAAATCGATGACTGCACCTCATCTTCAAGACGTGCTTGATTTCTTGACCGCGTTGATTAATAGTATAGAATTTTATTGAGTTTCGGTGAGTAAAAAAAATGATTTACCACCGTTTCGGCTTTTATTAAACCTACTTCAGGGCACACAACAAAGGGATTTTTCTTATTCCTTATGTACAATAAATTGATTACTCATCTAATACTAGCATATAACACGATTTTGTGTTACTCCTAATTTTCAAGTTTTCAAAAGGGCTTACGGTCGTCTCTTCAGCAAAGCAGGCCATGGACTCCAGTGATCGACGTAATCTTTATCATACTTTTCCTTCGGATCATTGATGTTATTGTGATACTGGTAAATGTAATATGAAATATTGTAATACGTTAAATAAAATTATAATTATAATAATTATATAAGCGCTGATTCGGGCTATATCAGATGTAAATAAGTTACTGTCGCCTGAAAATTAATATTTTTTTTAATCCAGAGATACTTTCGTCTTTTAACTCTTAACAGATGTTTACAAAAAAATCGAAACCGTTGCTATGCGTAATCTCTTCTTCAAAACAACGGTGTCTTACAACTAGATCTGCACAAAATAGGGAATGTCGAACTACAAAAGAAAAGAGTGACCTTCCCTCTTCGCGGTAAGGACAATATGAGCAAAAAATGTTTATAATCTATATATTTGATATTCTTAATTAAACTGAAAATATTTAGAAACAAACGTGCGGAAAATTATTGTAGTATATTGCTAAATATACGTATTTTGGTTTTTAAAATTAAAAAAACTTCGGTTATAATGCAATTTATTCTGGGGTCTGGCGTTGACCCCATTGATGTTCTCCGCGTACCCAAAAGGCATTGACATGCGTCTGTTAAAGGCAACTCCAGACATTCGGCATTTCGCAAAAGGCGTTTGCCGAATCCCAGAATCCAAGGTGCGCTGGAAATGTTCATTTTCTCTAGATGAGTCTACATGACCGAAACTATGCGGGTAGGGCGAGGACCGAATATTTGGCGCTCGGGAAATAGCAAGGAACCCACCCACTCTACGCTGGATTCAGCGAGCGAGCACTACTTGACGAATTCCGAATACGTGGAGCCGTCCTGACACACACACACACACACACACACACACACACACACACACACACGCGCGCGCGCACGCACACACGTGCAAACGCGCACACGCACACGCGTACACACACACACACACACACACACACACACACACACACACACATATATATATATATATATATATATATATATATATATATATATCAGAGGAAAAACCCTTATATAAATAACAGCGTACGGACCAAGCTCTGACGATGGGGGATTTTATGAAATCTGCATCTCACACTGTCATGAATATAAATTACCTTCATCAGTTACGATAATAGATGTTCAAATATAAAAACTGAAGGGAATTCTCAAATTCAATATATTTTTTTTATTATAAAGTAAATTCCAACGTTAAAATTGTTTCATGTCTTTCAATAAACAGGTGTCTCAGAATAAATGTTATAAACTTCTAGGACACAGTTACATTTGTCCTCTGATTATTAGGCCACCTGTATGCACCAGTGTTCGACAGGTTCATGAAATCTTGAAGGGTCAGAACGTGACCTGCCAAACATCTGTGCAAAAGACGTTGCCTAACAATCAGGGGTAACGGCTATGGTTTTTACCTTTCTACAAGCCCTAGAAGCTTGTAACACTTTTCTGATGCCTCTTTACAAATGGAGAGCGCAAAGCAGCGGAGAGGCGGTAGAAGACAGACCGCCGGAGAGTCAGACCGTGAGAAACCACATCGTCTCCGTGGAACTTGTCAGTCGATCGCAGCCGCTAGTAACGACTCCACGCCAACGGGAGAGGTAGAAACCCTGGAAGCAGCACTCGCCATCCCTGATGGATCTCACATTCTCTCTCCCCTCTCTCTCTTTCTTATCACGTTATCCTATCCTTCTTCCTATTCGCAGACAGCTAGAACAGTTATGATATTAAATATTTCAAATATTCTTTGTGGTGTTGGATAGTTCGCTTTCAAATTACCGGCCAGTCCATCGCCTTAACGTAAAGGTCTCTCCTATGAGAATTCACCTCTCAATGGCATTCGCTAAGGAGGTGCATCCCAACATTGATTTGTGTTTATGGCAATATGCTATCCATATGGTGTATATTGTGTGACTATATATTATCAGTATGGTAGATATTGTAGTGACTATTCTATGTAGTGATCTCACCAGCTAGATAAACAATTTTACGAGCCAAAGAATTCTCTCTTTCTCCTCTCTAATTTGAACATTTCAAAGTCTGAAATTCACAAAGTTCCAACACTAGTTTGTGTACCAGTGGCGTTAATAAATATTTCCAGCAGGGGACCTATTAATATATTTTCGTAATACTGTACTATTATATCTGCTTAACGCAACCAGAGGGATGAAGAAATTCTTATAACGGTCAGTGTCTGTTAATGTTTTTACAGTCCACCGTCCATTAAGAATAATCAAACCAAATGAGTCGTAACTAAAGGTGTATTAATAGGCCTATTAATATTTTAAAAAATGAAGCTATTTCTTCTTTGATTTAATTTTTTTTTTCTTAAAAGAAGATGGTACTATGAAAAGTATTGAACAACACACGGCCGTTATTACAAACATCGGCCTTGGTTGGTTATTTGCTCTATATCGGCTTCATAACGTGAAGAACTATTTCCAGCAGGGGGCATTAATCGCTTAATGGAGGACGACCCGCTGCATTTTCTTTGCTAATTGCCAGCCTGTCCCTCGAGCCTTCGCAGCGCCACTCACCCTGGCGCGGCAGTTCCACGTACTGCACGCCCCCCGGGCCGGCGGCGCCCCACTCGCAGCGGGCGCTGCACGTGTCGTCGTCGGCGCCGGCGGCCAGCGACGCGTTGGGGGCGGCTGCTGCTGCTGCTGCTGCTGCGGCGGCGGCCGCGTCGCCGGGCGGCAGCGGGGGCGGCGGCGGGGGCGGCGGCGCGCGCTGCAGAAAGGCCGGCAGTGGCGGCGGCGGGATGTGTAGGATGGCGTCAGGCGGCGGCCCCAGGTCGGCGCAGGGCGCGCACGACGCGTTCAGGAACAGCAGCAGCTCCGACGCGCTCGCCATGGCGCCGTCCGTCGCTCGGCCTGGGCCCTGCGACACGCGCTCGTGTGGACGCCCCCCCCCTGCCATCCGACATGTTCGACGGGGCTAGGGGGGGGAATACCGTCAAGCGGTGGGGCCAATGCATGTCCGCCAGATCCGCGAGTGGTAAAAGTGACGTTGTATCTTGCGAGTAGGAGAGGTTGCGACTCGAGGCCGAGGCTCATAACGCATTGCCATCGCCGTAACTAGCAAATTCCGCCTGTCTGAGCTAAAGGAAAGCTACTATTCTATTTTTGTCCCGACCGGGAATCGAACCTACAATAGTGTGAAATCAAGGGAAGCAGGCACGCCGCCCACGAGCAACCCTGGGCAAAAGCCAAATATTTTACTGCGTGTGCCATTCACTGTTTTTCACACAGCCCTACTGATTTCAATTTTTTTTCTAGTACGCAAATGATTTAATTATATTTAAGGTCAGTAGTGGCTGATGAAGTTGGATTGATGAAGTTGGGTTGTCGGATTGATGTTAACTAAATTTATTTTTATAATGAAACAATCATTTCAAAACAGTATTTAACTCTACATTGTCTTGAACGAAGGTGCACTGGTAATATGCTTTAATGTGTACAATTCTCTTTGATTTATGAACTTGCACAACACAATTTTTTTAAAAAATGTATGAAAATTTCTCAGACGGGAGTCATGTTTTTAAATGTAATATCGGTTTATCTTTACGATTTGTTACAATAATAGTTTCGTTCGTCCCATTGTTTCTAAAATCAGCCTAAGACGAATTACCCTTCATTGTGTTACTGTGTTGTTACTCCCGACTACAAAATGACACTCCCGCGAATTGTATATACATATTCATGGATTAAGTTTTATTTTATGACAATAAAGTTAAATATATATAAATAAATTTATAACAAGATATAAATTAGTATTACGAATGCACAAATGCAAATGTCACCCGATGCTGTTTTCCCTAGTGATCTCAGCTGATAGGCTCCCCATTCTCTTTCCATGCCTTCCAAACAGCAATATTCTTAACCGGAGCCATGTTTCCAAAGATTTCTCATGACACGTGCGAAACTCATGCAGGAGATTTTTATAGCTTCCATATTCAAAACAAACAGCGAAGAGAAACTAAATCGATGTTGGGATATGAACGCGACATAAGTTATCACACGACACGCCAACCACAGCGAGGGAGAGAAACGATGTACCAGAGTGAAGCGTCCGGGATAATGTAAAGATCGACATACTTTATTCTTTTCTCATTTCATGATGTTCTCTATTCTTCTCGCGTTATTTCGTAAATTGTATATCCACAACAAAGCCTGGGCCAAGGTTGTGGCAAAGATCTGAGAGACTTGTCGGGAGAAATTGAAAACAAGGTATTTACAGGATTTCTATTCTCTAAAACTTCAAGAAGAAACGCTGGTATTTATACTTAGTAGCAGTCTATTAGCTCATCCCGTAAGCAACTCTTACGACGATATTGCAGCAATGACTAATTCGACATTGTGTGTAGAGGAAGAAACAAAATACCTTTACTTCTCGCACCTGCCTTTTTATCGACCCGTCGCGACCCTTCGCTCCAGCTTAGCTGCTCCCCTCGACGCCTATCTGCAGCTCGTCGGCCGGCCCTTCGCCAGCCCTTCGCCATCCCCGTGCCCCCGCGTCGTCCCAACCACGCCCTCCGTGTTCCTCGTCCCCTGTCCCTCCCGCCCTGCGGTCGCCTGCGCAGCGAAGCAGGCTGTCAGCGCTTCGACCCCCGCCGTCGGCACATCGGGCGCCGGCTCAGCCGGGCCTCGCCCGCCCACGGGGCGCGGCGGGTACTCGCACTCGTTGCGGTCCGGGCGCACTCGCACTCGTCGCACTTGGGGGCCGGCGCGGCGCTTGCCCGCTGCCCCAGGGGCGGCTTCCCTCGGCGCGGGGCGGCGCGGCGCGGCGGCCTGGCACTCACCTGCGGCGGCGCTGCTCGTCGGGCGGAGCGTCGAGGGAGTCTGGCGGCGACGACGCCCGCGCCCGCGCCCCGCGTTATTGATCGCTCGCGGCCGCCCTTCCTCCCCCGCCCCGCCCCGCCCCGGCAGCGGCACCGCCCTCCCACGCACAGCCATGGCGCGCCGCCCCCACAAACAATGGAATCGTTTATGCGCGCCGCTTGCGTCCATTGTTACGCGGAACATGCCCCAAGAGTGGCTCTTGTTTTGGTAGATTGTGCTTGAAGGGCAAACTGATGGGCAAGAAAAGTAACCTTGGGAAACAATTTGAGGAGAAAGATGGTCCTTGCATTTGTGGTGATGTCATTCTTGTAATAGACTGAAGTTATTACGATTTTTGCTTAAGGAATTGTTATCCTGTAATTATCAATCAGTATTTAATAGTACAGGTGGCAGAACAGCGTAAAAATTCATTCGTTCAACAACGAACTTGCATTCAACTCGTCGTATCACTACAGTAGTGAAAATATTTTTAGATTTCGTAATTTTATTACAGTCCGGAGCCTTCGAGATTTATAGCCTGCTTAGTGCAGTATCAAGTGCAGCGAAATACTGATGCTTCCGCAATGCTACTGTCAGAAATAATAACTACAAAAAATCGGAACTCTCGGCTTTAAACGAGCTGAAAATGTGAGCAATAAGGTTTCCTTGAAAATAATGTCTCTCACTAACTTAAATTAACAATACTTCAATGTTGAATGTTAGTTATTCTTGGACATTTTATTTGTTAGTGATAAATTCAAACTAATTTGCTAATGCTAGTTGGATAATTAGGGCAAATAAGGCGAATCTATCACTTTGGATTGACCCTTCCAACAATTATTATGAATTGTTTATCCAGCTTTTTTAATATGCGTAAAACTAATGTGTAACAATACGAAAAATGAATGAATGATGGCTGTAAAGAGCAGAGATTAAAGTGCAAAGGTCCTACATTCAGGTTCTTTTGCGCTTCTCTGCCGATGTTTACTCTGCCGAGGCCGCATTGAGCGACGGAGGGCATTGCGCTGCAGGGCAGGGTCGCGTGCGAGCCCGAACTGTCGGATAATCGATCGCACTCGATGGCCACCAGACGTTCTCCGTGGCCGCCAGAAGGCGGTTTCATCGCGATTCGTTCCCGCGAGTCGTTCGCGTATATTGAACGAGCGTTGCTCCCCCCTTGTGGTCCCTCACACTTCGAGCCTTTTCCCACTAACAGCACACAAACGACAGGAAAATCCCAACGAATGTCTTATCCTATTACTAGAATTGTTCGTATTTCAGGTGACAGAAACCTTGTTGTAAAGTTTGAATTTATTACGATCATTAGCGTTCATTGAATATATATATATATATATATATATATATATATATATATATATATATATATATATATATATATATATATATATATATATATATATATATATATATATATATATATATATATATATATATATATATATATATGCCGATCAGATGGCCGAGATCGCTAAGGCAGTAGTGCCGGAGTGGTCTCGGACCAGAAGATCGCGGGTTCGAGTCCCGCCTCGGGCATGGGTGTATTTGTGTGTGTTTGTATGAGTGTGTCGTCCTTTCACCCCTCATTATCATCATCATTTCATCTTTCATACCCCCAGGACTAACAACCCTGGGGGATAAAAATCGGATCCAGCTTAATGCTGGTCCCCCCAAAGAAGTGTTCGCAAGCACCTGCCACCGTGATATTAAATGAAAAACTGAGCCACGGTAATTGCAGGTTGCTTGCCCTGCGTGGTCCTAGTTGGCCGAAACGAAAATAATAATAATAATATATATATTGTGGCGTCACCAATCAATTAGAATAATTTTATTGTGGCGTCGCCAATAATAACATAATAATCTCATCGAGAGATAGCTTCCAACGCGGCAAAAGTAGGTCACGAAGGCCTTTTGTCGCGAAGGGCTCCCCTCACGACCGCACAGCCCCTTTCAGAGGCGGACCCGTTTATTGCCCCTCATAAGAACCATTCTAGCAGTCGGCCGAACCCCCCTTCGAACAATGCACGCCCTCGCGCCCCCTTTCTCTGCTGCACACCCGGGGAAGGAGCGCGGAGTCCCGAAGGGTTGGCACGGGTGTCGATTAGGAAGAAGACACTTTTATGACGCTTCGTGAACGAGACCTTTTTCAGCCGTCAGCCGACCCCCCCTTCGAACAATGCCCGCCCCCGCACTCGTTTGGCACGCGCCTCGGGTAAGGCACCCGGATCCCCACCGGGGCTATTTAGAATTAACCATGACAGGCTACCGATTAGCCTTTGCCGACCGTTTGAAAATTCGCTCCTGCATGAACACGTGTCCAGATAGCTGCCAGAAGCTTCTGGAACCTTTGACAAAGGGAAGCGAGAGAGAGGAGAGAAGCTGAAGTTAGAAAGAGAGCGATCTTTGGAAAATTACAAGAAAACTGCAACATGATTGGTAAATTAGAATGCTGAAACGTAGTTACCCTCAGCCAATGGGAAGCTTCGCTATGAGGGAAGGGGTAAATTTACAAAGTTAGGAACATTTTGGGAGGGGGAAGGGAGTTTTCTTGAATACGAGACGCACAGAGGAAAGTTAATCACGATCGGGACGCGGGTAGGGAAAGACTTCCTGGAGTAGAGTAATCACGATCGGGACGCGAGTAGGGAAAGACTTCCTGGAGTAGAGGAATGAGGATCGGAACGCGACTTGGGAAAGACTTTCCCAGAGTAAAGTTTAATTTTATTTGAACGCGACTAGAGGACTTGTCGCGGAGGAAACTCGGGCGGGAGATCACAGGATCCCGCGCTATTCCCGCATAGGCCCGTCGGTCTCCGCCGCCTTTTACGCCGGGCCCATTGATAGCCCACGTCGCATTACGTCAGCGCCCGTGGCCTCTCGATCGACTGAGCCTGCTCGAGTCGGCGACCTGAGACTGCCCGCCACCAGCTGAGAGGGGACGCGCCCCGAGATTTCGGCGACCTGGGACTGCCCGCCGCCTCTACATCCGAGGGCGCCGCGTGACCAGCCTGGGATTCAACACAGCCAGCGGTGAAAGCTACGAGGCGAAGCTGTCTCGCAGGACAATTTTACGGCGAGAAATTAATAGTGGCCGCGCTCAGGCCCTGCAGATCATAGATGGTGGCTTGCATGTGTCATTAGAGATTAAGCCTGATATGTTAGCCTTAAGGGAATTAGCCTATTAGTAATTAGGGAAATGAGCTCACAGAATAGAGATAATAAGAAACTTGCGTCGCCCTTTGCGACCTGTAACTTCCCTGGCAGCTCATGGTGCCAGGAATAAACCACTATTTGTTATAAAATGACTCAGTGTGATAATTCATGACCTCCCAACACTTCCATCCAGCCACATTTCAGGAGCTGAACCTGGCGCCCTCCCCCGTTGATATTACAATATATAATGCACGATCTTCATGAGAAAGGGACACTACTCTAGATTTCGCGAGGTTCTTAATTTCCTTGTGAACTTAAATAACGTTAAAATACGCCATGCTTATCGATTTGAACAGGATGCATCAGACTAATGATTGCGATAACTGAGGTACGGTTAATTAGATGTAGAGTATTACAATACAGTTATTTACGCAGTGCCTTTTAATACAATATGCTTTTAATGTTGATTCCCTGAATTACTGAATTCATGGAAATTTCAATTACCTCTCCTGTACGAGTTTCTTAAGGTAACTCCCCATCATCTAATCGTAAGATTTTCAATTACTTATTGCCATAATTATTAAACTTCAAAACTACGTCTGAACTTTTCATTGAGAAGGAAGTTAACATTATCGTATCAAAGGAGGTCATTATGTCAGTGAATAGTGGAAATTATATTTCTTCATTTTCTCAAAGTCAAAACGGACTTGAAAAGTAGAATCATTTTACAAAACGGCAGGAGATGGTGTCTTTGCTTTCAGATCATGAAAGTCCTTTTAACATATCTATCTAACATTCCCGTGAACTCGTAAACCAATAGATTTTCTGCGCGGTTTATGTGAAAACAAGTCACTGGGTTGGTGATAAGTTCCGACTTTGACATTTTATGTCTTTAAATGAAAAATTCTACTCTTCTGAATACAAACTAAACAAACAAAAGTTATAAGATGTAAAGTATTACGATAAATGGAAATACATTTTCAACTTTTTTTAATCTGTAAGGTTACGAAGAAAATATTCAAAACTGATATGAAGTATATGAATATTCTAGAATCCATTTAAATTGGCGCAGTAGACTCTCGCTCATGCATCATCCGCGACAGCTTGTGATCAGCCATTTCTCGCCCACGCATTCTTCCTTCACTCCCAAATTACCCCAGTCGTATTGATAGGTGCAGCCAGCATTGCCAACTAATTTCTACTTTATCATTAATTTTAATATTCAACACAAGTAAAATAAAATTGTTTTTACTGTGCTATAAATTATGTTCACTCCTTACATTTACAAGAGGAGGTGCTATCGTCAGCGTTACGTATTTTTTAGGGGGGGGGGGGTTCAAGCGCGCGTTGCGGTTGCGTTACAAGGGGGAGAGGGGGTGTTGTCCAAATGTCCTCCAAATTTGGGGTACGTAATTGATGAACAGCCCCTGCTCTTTTTAAAAAATACTCCTTATATACATCATTTTTAGAAAGACAAAAGACACTTGCCGACAAAAGACATTTACCGTGCCGGTGAATGTCTTTTCACTAGTTTTCATTACTACTCATTACTCTATTTCCGACTGGTCTTTTCACTAGTTTTCCGTGTTTTCCCCTATCAATACCAGGCCGATGCCGCAGCAGTGCCCCACTAAATGGGCCCCAGAGCGCGCGCGATTATCTTTTCCTCATCCTCGCCCCATCCTCTCCCCTTACGAAACACACATACGTGCCCGTGCACTACACTACCACACGTGACAGATAAGACAAACGCTTACAGCGTGTCCCGGACGCAGTGGTGCTCCGCTCGGGATGGTGCCTGGAGGAGGCACCGGCTTATAACATGCACTACACTTAGCGGCCAACGGCAGTAGTGGTTGCGCCCGGAAACCCTAAATTATCAATCAGAAAATATTTCCTATACTGATAGTCGAAACACCATTTATTATAAATGCCATTTCGGCTATAACTTAACCTGAGTTTTCAATCGTTGAACGTTTCTTATGGGCGACAAGGTTTCTAGACTAGCACCGGAGTCTAATTACTTACATGCGCCGGGAGAAACTCCCTTCTCAATTTCCCATGAGTATTGGGCGTTACGATGATGAAATCGAGAGGTCACCAGGACGACAACCGAAGTGAGGTCCCACCCCGTCTCCTCACTGCATACTCAGCAGTGGGTATCTGCGAGGATGTTGACGATAACAGGATGACCGACGATTGTCCCTTGTCTCGTTTGGGCTTAAGTGGTGAAGGGTGCCGAGGCGCCCCATCTTCTGCTACGGTGGCGCACTACTTCTTCCGTCGCCCGGGGACGTGATGTGATTACTCCAAAGCCGAGTGCCGCGCGGGGTGCTTACCTCTACCGGGAGAAGTGGCTCAGGGCATCAACTGATGTCACTGCAGTGCCTCTGGAAAGAAGAGCTTAGCTATCCCGATCGTGGCAAGATTTTGAACACTAGCGATTACACGAGACGCGCCCACAGACGCGCTACTGAACCGGCCTTACCTGCTGCCTATTCGCTGCTTCCATTCTTTGTCGGCCGCCTGAGCCCACAGCGGTTCAACTCCCCCCCCCCCCCCCCGGCGACGGTGGCGGCCGGCTCTACCGTTATTCGGGTCGCCACTGAGTGTCTCCCTGTGAAGGCACCTTAAGGCCCGGACGGGGTGTCCAGTTTCCGTCTAAACCGTTGGCTGGCGCCGCAGCCCTCACCTTCGATCAGATGATGTGTGCCTGTTGTGTGCCTGTTTTTGTCCAAGTCCACCTAAGCAGTTGTCCGACCAATTATTGTATTTGTTCTACTGCTTTGTTGCAATAAAGTTCCAGCAGTATACTTGAAGTCTTTGTTAATCAAAAATCTAATTTAAATAAGCGTCCACTTGCTGATATCTAACTTAAACCGATATGTCCAGGCAGTTGGAGACAACCCTCCATCGTCCGTCGCGTGGCTTGGCTCTCCTACTCGCCAGCTGGTGCCGGTCCAGCATTCTCCCTCAACGTGTGCCATGTGCGCCATCCCTCTCAAAGCTCTGCTGCTTCCCGCTAGGGTACCCCGGAGGCTTGGGGGCGTGCGGTCGGGACAGGCCCCCTCAGGTCTAGACTCCCATACTGGCTGGTGCCTACCACGAACAAGCTCTAACAACCCGGTATCGGATGCTTATATTCAATAAGTACCAGGGACTGGGATTTAGCCACGCAGTGAAGCATGGCTAGCCGTGTGTCCGTAGACACTAACAACACGGCTACTTCAGAAATGGGTAAGCTGGTGGAGGTACCGCAGAATATACGACAGTCTCGGCCCAGCAGTGGTAGCGCACGCACCGCTGCCCGGCAGCGCCTACTTCGCCTCTGCCAAGATAAGCGTTCAGGCGGTGATCGTCGGCTCGCAGCCGTCACGGGCTACGTTTATTTAAAAACATTGTTTTTGTGATTTTCCTGCATCAGTTAAGTGCCAAGTTATTATGTATGTCAGTAAACTCAGGCTCCTTAACGGGGCAACTTATTCGAAGTGCTATCGTCACTTTAAACAAAGTAGACAGTGAAAGTGATCATGTGAACACAGCCAGATATTAACATGAAAGCTCATCTACAACTCCAACTCCAACAAGATATATCAACAACAGATTCACCAGTTGCAACAAGGAGAAACTCAGCCGCAGCTGATGGGAGTGCGTCAACAGCCGCATCACCACCTTTCTATACTATCTCAACCAGGACCAACAGTTTCTGCACAAGGAGACCAACAAAGTAACGAATGTGCTCATGGTTCTACTATCTCGCAAAATTCACAAGTAAGTGACCTTAACGCTGATAGCAGATCGAACAGTAAGAAGCGCATGTTCTCCCATGAAGAACGTGGCGAATTCAGTTATAATATTCCAGCCTCGTCTAGATATAAGTTGTTAGAAAATACTGAAAGTGATCCCAGGAAGCACAACCAATTAGAACCAGTGCAAGTAAAAATCCCTCCCATTTACGTTCACGAAGATGATGATTATAGTAAGTTAATATCAGACTTACAAAATATAGCCCAAGCAGACTTTACTACTAAAAATAATAACAAATCTGTCAAAATAATGCTCACTTCTATTGAAGACTATCGCAGTTTCAGAAAGTTTTGTAATGAACAAAACATTCAATTCTATTCGTAAAGAGATACAACCCATAAGCCCCTAACAGTGATAAATGAAGGTCATACCTACAAGCTGAACAGAAAAAGACATTAAGATTAACTTATTCGTTTAATTCTGACAGCGTTAAAAGTTTGTACGCTTTATAATAAGGAAGGAAAACCCTTTCCTGTGTATGCAGTAGATTTAGATAACAATAATGGAGCTCGAAAGATATATTCTTTAAACAGATATTTTCATAGTGTAATCAGAATGCAAAAAGGTTAAATTTCAGAGGGTACAAGTTTAGTATACGGTACACTCTTATACAAGAGTGGTGGCGTGGCTTAAGCCCTAATTACTGTACGTGCTCTAATAGAAATGAATAAAACTTACGGATAGGCGATTTTCATGGTTCGCCCTTCATATGCTTTGTCCCCGCCGCATTGTAAGTAGAGCGTTTTGGCAAAAATCACGGTGTTGTCCACTTTGATTGTCGAGAACCGACCGAAAGATTGCATTTTTGGAATTCACTACTGAGAGAACCGTCCAGACGGTCGTATTTTAGAAATGCAATTGTTTTAGGATATTTCGATCGTGTTTGGGCCTTGCGATGTCGTAAGTTCCAAAAGGGCGAGGTTAGGTAGGCATGGCAGCCGAGCGCAAAGGAGGGGGGGGGTGGCAACTCTCGATGGAAACGATACATCCACCCGTCCACAGTTTCCGGCGCCACCCATATCGGCCTGAGGCGGCGACATGACGAAGACGAACAACGACGCAGTCATTTAGGAATTGCATTCTCATTTTTACTTATTTATTTTGCGTCAATTAACTTTGTGCTCATGTACCTCGGATAATTTGTGTTGCATCTCAGACTGTAGTAACTTTGAGGAGAATGAAGTACCTGCACTGTTTTACAGCGCACTTCATTTATCTGGTGCTACTATATGCTCTAGTGCTACTCTCAAACTTTATTTTTTGTGTATTAGAGACAGAAATAACCTGATGTAAAATGAAAGGGTGTGTTTGTGCCAGTAGCTTTTGAATATTCAATGCAATATTTCTTTTGATTGTGTGTCATACTTGTATTAACAAAAAGTTCCATTTATTATTGACAATCAGGTTAATGTTTATTATTTAGTATATAAAAATTAGGAAGGTTGGTTTACTTCACCATCGTTTAAGAGATCTGTGCATCCATTTCAGATACATTTCTTTGGCTAAAATTAAATTTAATGATTATTAAAAAATGAAATCAATCATTAAGAAAGAAGAAGACATCGTGTAAGCAGACAATATTGGTGGAAGATTTTCTTTCATAGCATTGCATTCATACATTGCATATTTATTGTCGCAGTGGATATAAACAAATATTATGTTGGAATAAATTATAGGATTTATAAGTCAAAGTCCTTGTATTATATCACAGTGCAATAATAAACTTGTTTAAGACATGCTCCAAATAAAAGTCATATTGTTTTCACTCCGAAGTTTGTTGTGGAGTGTACATTGACTTCACCGCTCCCTCCCTGTGGTCACCTGATCCCCCTACCTCTCCATTCCATTCATTTGTTTTTTCTTCCGTACAGTGAAAGAACTAAACTTAGAATTGGTATAAGGTCAATGTACATTCCACAACTAACTTTGGAGTGAAAACTATATGCATTTTATTGTGTGCATGTCTCAAGCAATAGACTTATTCGTATGCTGTTTATAGCAGACTCCATGACTTATGCTCTTTTTAGCAGATACACTTTGGAGATGATGTTCTTTTAGAATCTTTGTTCTTCCCTATTTTTCTTCGCTCGTTTTCTTTGACACTAATGCACTTTGGGACGAGTCAATAATATTCTCTGGTGCATAAAAGTTCATTCTACAAGACGGCGGCACTACTCCATTCTCTCAATTTTGGACTACTAAATGTTTCTCAACAACTCTTCAATTATGATTGGTGTAATAACCTTTAACCTAATATCATTGGTGCAAATAAAATCGTCTGTGCAACCGAATTGAAGCGAGTTATTTCCGTCGACCTCCATCGCAGATGCCAGAGCAGGATTTTGAACAAATACTCGTCCACACAGGATTACGTTTCCTTTATTATTGCGTACACGACCCTGTGATTGATCGCCTGACTTCTTTTCGCAATGCAAATATTTACCAAACGTGCATATTCTTCTATAATTCAATTTTTTAAATGCCGTGAAAATTAATTTCCGAGCAAATTTCGATTTTAATAATAGTTGTTTATGACCACATAATATCATAAGACATTGCCATAAGAGATGGGGCAATTATCAAACGAGGCTGTGAGGCTCCATTTAAATTTAATTATTCGTTCAATTATTCGTTCAATGGAAAAGGGGACCCAGTTTTTCGGGTGCCTCCGTCTCCCTTTAGGCTGCGCACGTCTCAGATGATTTCGAATTAATGTGTTGCAAGAAGTGGTGTTGCTAGCACAGGCAGTCAAATAGACCGGTACAAGTTTTGCGAATATTACGACAGCTAACCCGCCATTTGTAGCAGCGAATAGCGCAAGGCGCACATCGGCAATATGAAAGTTTCAGACGATCGAGGCACAAACAAACGTATTCCTGTATGCCTACAAAACATTAGCCTGTTTGTATGCAACCTGTCGCACTCACGTGCAACAGGGGCTGCCTAGCTTATTTGATCACAGGCGTGGGCTCGGCTCTCACGACAAAAAGTGTAAGTTGCTAAATTGTAAAACACGAAAATTCTTCGATGCAATAGATATGATTGCCCTTCTCATCATCTGGACCTTTATTACTCCATGATGGTGGCTCATTTTTTGGACATTATAGCACGTGTGGCATACTAGTTTCATGTCTATTAATTTGTTGCTTCTTTTTGAAGGAATATGATGGGTACGTATATGATTTGCATGGCATCTGTGATAAATACACAATATTTCTTATATCTCCATTACAAAAGTCTTTTTTTGACTTATTATTCAGGGTTTCTGCGCGTAACAAGGACTGTCGTTGATCCCTAACTGTAGCGGCGTGGGGCGGGAGCGCGTGGGGGCAGGTGAGGGCAGGTGGTGCGTGTCGCTCGCGTGCGGGGAGTGGAGAGGAGTGGAGGGGCGACGGGAGCCGTTTCCGGAGCGCGAGTGCGCGCGCGCGCGTTGTGGCTATCGAGCGGGGCGGCGGCAGAGCGGCGCGGCGCGGCGCGGCAGGCGGAGCGCGGCAGCGGCGGCGGGCGGATGCAGCTGGGCGGGCGGTGCTGCGGCTTGGGCGCGGGCGCGGGCGGGCTGGCGTCGGGCGGCGTGGGGCGGCGCGGCGCGCGCCTGCTGGCGCTGGTGGGCGCGTACGCGCTCTTCCTGGTGCTGGGCGCGGCCGTCTTCTCGGCCATCGAGGCGCCCCAGGAGGCGGAGCGCGTGCGGCGGCTGCGCCTCTCCAGGGCCCGCTTCCTCGCGCGCCACCGCTGCGTGCCAGGTGGGTCGCCCGCACGCGCCTGGCTCGCGCCATATGGTCGCCTTCGCCGGCGCCCCCCCCTCCGCCCCGCCCCCGCGCGCCTGCCCCGACCTCGCGCTCCCGCCCGGCGATGCCCTCTTGCCCTTTGCGACGCACCTCGCTCCGGCTGCGCCCTGGCACGTTACATCGCCACTTACTATATCACGTCTTTGAGCACCAGCTACATGGTTGTACGTGGATCTCTGTCAGTCTTTTCTTCCTTCTTTCCTCCTTTCTTTGGTCGAATGTTTGGTGGTAGGACATTCTTCGACTTCATTTTAATTTTTCGTGATAACTTGACACCCAACACATAAATCATGGGCCTGCTTCGCTTCCACTTTTTCTCTCTTCAGTTGCTCATCGCTTTGTCTTTCTAAAATCTTGTTTGTACGTAAGCAGAACATCGTAGATAGCTGCTGCCGTTCAATGCTTCCTAGCACTAGAGCTCGCTTTGTTTTATTTACCATTTCAAGTATTTTGCCGCACTCGGTTTGTGCACATTCCCCGATTATTTTCTATTGCCTTCGCGCCGTTTTTTCTCTAGATTTATCGTTGTCACTCACACTTATTCCACCTCACTATTGCACGTCCCTGAATCTTCACAGCAAAACTAAATTTATTTCCTGTGTCAGCTTGCCATCATTAACTAGACACTTTTTCTTTCACCCTTTCATTTTTTTGCCTTCATCTTCTTTACTCTGAGATGATAACGACGTGACGTGACACTGATGTGATCTTCCTGTAAATCCCAGGATCGCCGCATCCTCGCTTCGAAATCCTTGTCCCTGACACTGTTCAATGTTTAGTAAGGCAAGTGTATCCAAAAAATAATAGTTTTTTACTGTGTTGTATTCTTTTCTAGCCACACCAAGCTTTACTAAATAAGCCTCTACAGGAAAGCTAAGCCAAGCTAGCCAAACTAAGACTCTACAATACCCAGAGAACTGTGATGCTATAACTACTCTGAAAATATTGTCATATACATTCTTCCTCTAGCTGACATTGAGATAGCCATGTCTTATCACGCCTTTCACTGTCTTTGACTAATAAGTATTTACGTTCCTTTAGACACCATAGCTTTAATTAATAAATTGGGATGCTTTTTTAAACGAAACTTTAATTTCTCTTTGTGTTACGTTATTGACAATGCTTTGTTATTTTACAAAACGTACACAACCTATTTTTAATACTTCATTATCGTGTGCTGAAACAGGATGTAATAGATGATTTTCCTTACTCCGTTTTGCGGCGAAAAACATGCAAATACATATTGTAGGCTTTCACGGCCGGAGTCAATATTCTTCATGTCTTCCGGGCTGATGGGCCGTGGTCCAATTGGCTTTGAGATGCCAAACGTTTCGCCCACGACTGCGGTGGGCATCTTCAGTGGCGAGGTCTCGGGCGAAGTGTCCGGGACGGCGGCTGACAGTCGGCAGTCAGTCGCCAGTCAGCCGCCGTCCCGGACACTTCGCCCGAGACCTCGCCACTGAAGATGCCCACCGCAGTCGTGGGCGAAACGTTTGGCATCTCAAAGCCAATTGGACCACGGCCCATCAGCCCGGAAGACATGAAGAATATGCAAATACATGTTTGCAATTTTCTCGGTGACGAAATATTTTGAGAACTTATTGTTGCTCAAAACTCATTTGCTTTACTAATACTTTTAAAAAATATTTTGAACGTGATTGAATGTATTTATTTCATTTGTGTCCGGATGAATGTTTACGTTAATATTCGGCACAATGAGTATTTCTTTAATTGTCCTCTTATATTTTTACGTGGTTGGTTTTTGAATATCGCAACATTTTCAGAAAACAAACTGCACAGGCAGTCCAATTAAAATGGGTTTTTATCTGTTTTCGCAAAATTCGAATATATAATACCAGTATCAGTAATCCAGTATAATACGTTGTTTATAAACATTCCCAGGCTTATCCGGCTGTATCCGAGATGAATGGTTTTGATGAGTGATAATGATGATTATGATATGCTGACAACAACAATGGTAAGATAACAGGCAAGGAAAATGGAGAACCTCGAGAGAATCTGCCGCAAATCCGCTTTGTTCATCACAAAAACTGGATTTGATCGAACCCATTAGTACCCAGTGAGAGAAGAGGGATCTGACTACCACTTTACGGGTCGCTCATTCGAATTCATTTAATGGGAAAATGTTTGTTTCCTTCCTTTATTAGAACAATGACACAGGAAAATACAATCAGGAACGGCATCTTTACACAATACCCCACCAACCAAAACTGTTGGAAATACTCTCCCCAACAGCACAATCTCGTAAGATCGAGGCCGCAGGTGCGACGACATTCATTGACCTACCGTGGCGAGAGGCGCCGGCAACGGGGCTGTGCGCAATGCTCGCGCCATTGGCAGCTCTCCCGTGGCCAGACTGCGCCGGCGTCAGACGGGCGGGCGGGGTTGGGGGGGCGGGGCGGCGCGAGGGAGGAAGCTGCGCGGGCAGCGAGGGGCCAAGGCCAAAACCGCGCCCTCGCACCCCCGCTGCTGCTTCTTCTCTACAGCCGCCCCTTCCCTTGCTCCTTGGCCCTCTCGCTTTCCAGGCGTTTGTTGGCATCTTTACCGTCCAAAGGCGCTGTGACCCAGTGCGGGCCTTGTCCTAAAACCCGTGTTTTGTGGTGTGGTCGTAATCTGGGGTTATTCAATGAATCGCTTAATCAATGGATAGTCGATATAACTGCTAAACTGAGCAATAAAGATAACTAGAACAAATCTCCTGCAGAAGTTTAATACATTCAGGAACACCGACTATGTTGTAGTTTTGTTCTGGTCAGCTTGGCCACAGTTAAGTCGTTGTTGAAATGTGACGCGAATCAAACCTCATTTAAAAAGAACAATAATGCATTAGTAGTTAGTAAAGTTTCATTTCCTGCAGTTTTGCGGTTGCCCCATGGGATGAGTGACCGAAATGGAGTGGCAATTCACGCCCAGCTCCAAGAGTGGTGACTAGACGTGAAGAAAGGACCGCGTGCGGTCCGGCACGTCCGGAATCGATCTATCGATTCCGGACGTGCCGGAATCATGACTAGAAACTTCGAATTAGACCGATAAAACAGCTGGGCTCGGCAATTCTTATCCAGAAAGTGGAATTGTCCTAACCAGACGGAATTTGAACTCGAAAATCCGCTAATGTCTGGATTCGATCTTACGACCTCCCCTCTAATGCAGGCTCGCATCCACATTTGTTAACTCACCCGGTCTTAACATGAACGATGAATGAATTCAGTGGCGACCTTCCTTTCGTTGACAATTGTAGAGCAACTTTGTGGTTCATGATATCACCAAATAATATTGTGTTATTGTTGTAAAGGTGTAGCCTCAAAATTAAAAGCTCTTACTTTCTACGCAGTAACTCAATTTTATTTCAATTGCATCTTCCTTCGATTTTTCATCCAAACTTTTCATTTTTTCTCTGCTTAGTGACACGCATTGTAATTTTTACGGCTAACTTGCTTGTTTCTCCTTGTTCGATATACTTATTAACATTTTACATTCGTAGCTTTAGATAAAATGAGATTGTGAATGTAATCCAGTTTATCAATGAAATGGAGAACATGTTGAAAATATTTATATATTATATCTTGTATTTATTTCCTGAATACGAATACTGGAAACATCATATTGAATATCATTTGGCTCAATCTCCTTAGCAACAGAAAAATTATTTTATAATATAAAGCTGGCAAAATCTCATGAATGAAAGTTGTCATATAATCTGCAATAAGTTGAGGTCGTATTCTAGTTTTAAATCATCTTATAAATCGTATTCGGGAGATATATAGAACATATGTCTTTCCACGTTTTGTCCCAAACTTGCATTGTTTCGGCGCTTCTTTATATTGTATACAGAATTTATTTACACTTTGTATGAATAATTATTTTAACGTTAGCTCTATATGTTCTATTATGTACGCACTTCATTCGCTTTATGTTATCGATAGAACTCCAGTTCCCTAGAGATAATCGAGCATCTACCTAATCGGGCCATTAGAACGGTTTTTTAATAATTATGGAATGTTGTGAACTCGTTAATGCTAAACTGCTTTGAATCATGAAACCTGTACTGTCTTTACAAATACATTAATAAATATGAGCAACACAATTTTGGCGTGTCGTTAAATACGGATCCACACACTACGATCATACCTTGTCCTTTCATGTGTATATTTTTCATTTTCCATCAGTGCTCGTATTCTCACAAAAAGGTGGTTGCCTTGACTTCTGCCCCAACACTCGTGTACTAAATCTCACCATAAAAATATTTTAATGAAAATATATTTATTTTCCTTATAAAATAAAATAAACCAAATTTTTGCTAAATACAAATACAATAATTTTAAAAAAAGGTTAATTCTTGAAATACGAACTTCCTTTTCATATGAAAGCCCTTAAAAACATATTTCATGAACTAACACACGAGCCATTGCGTCTTCCCTTACACCACTCATAATGTCACCAGACGGGTCATAATAACTCGTAACCAAGAGAGTATCGCCTGAGAACTTAATAATAGTCTTTGGGTCTTTTAACCCTAAGGAATTTCTTTCGTAGGCTTAATTCTCAAATTACGAAATAGGGTGGAAAACGAATTGGAAAATGATACGTCGAGACATAACAACACGGATGTCCGGATGTGCGATTATGACCACACAGATGTCTGGATCTGTGATTATCATGTGTCAGGATCGTATTCTCACAAGTAAATAAAAAAATAATGCGTGTTGTTGATTAATAAAGGCCCATTAAAACCTGCAGCAAATACGTCACTGAAATGTCTTGATATATTTACCTATTGCCCAGACGAAGGAACGAGTGAAACAATTCAGTGTTTCGTAACGTGTGAAGTAATTCCAGTTGTTTGCAATGGGCAAGAAACAAATGTGGCAATAGGTAGAATCGTACTAGATTAGCATGACGCGCCCTATTTTAACGTTAAAAATTAGTATTTATGTTATGTAAGTTAAAACAGGTTGAGATGAAACTGCATGTATTTCCACGCAAAATTAGGCGATAAGTAGTCAAAGTTTGAAAAATGTTTGAATGACCTCATTACAAAATCTGTCTTTAAGGAACAGATTTCATTAACAGAAAAAATCTATGTAATTAACAGAAAAAATCTAGTTGTAGAAAGATACCGATTCTTTTCCGTCCTCTATACTAAATAACAACAACATTTGAGTAAAAACGAACATTTTTTTTGAAAGATTGGAAAATGTCTTAGGAGTTTCGAGTAAAGTACCCTCTAAAATTAATATATCGGTTTCAAATTAAAGTGGCCGCAACACCAGCCTGATCGATTGCCAAATAATAATTTTGGAGAAAATCGGCTGAACGGTTTAGCTGATAGCGTTGTTCACAGACGGAGAGGCGGACAGAGAGACGTTTGGTTATCATTCGAAATATCGGTATCAAGGACTCAAAAAACATTTATTCTGGCTACATTACGTGTTAGAGGGTTTTGTTTCTACATTTAGCAACTGTATTCACCTACGTTTTCGTTCCCAGGGCTCTGAAATAAGAGAAATGGGGGCTCTGAAATAAGAAAATTAGCCGTTTTTCGCGCAGCATTGCATAACTTTTTCTCTACTCCGTAGCGAGAAAGTAAAAATTAAAAATATCAATGAGTTGCCAGATCGTCCATCGTTGGACATTGAAAGTTGCATGAAAAACTGTAGTTTGAAATACTTTCTTAAATATTTTCATGTTTCACTATAAATTGAGGTTGAATTATCAAAAGTGTGATAAATCAAGTCGTAACAATTCATGTTATATCGAAAAAATAATACAGTAATTCAGAACGTTCCACCACAATATGTGCCTTGAAGTCTCCCATTACACGAATCCGACGAGAAACAGTGCCAATCGATTTGTTGTGTTGAAAGAAATCGAATGAGCTATTGATCATACCAGAAGATACTTTAAAATACCCCAAACGAAGTTTTAAATGCTTTAAAATCCACATAACACGTTTTTTCGAGAACTGTATGAGACTCATTGACTGATTAGTGTTTCCAGGAGCGTCAACTGCTAAGGTCATTACTCCTCTATGTGTAGTGCATGTTTTGGGTACCTCCCATTAGCGGGTCACCGCGCCATCTGGGACGAGGTATGAATTCCCTACTGGTCTCACGACAAGTGTGGAAGTGCAGTGCATGTGGGTGAAAGTAAGTGATTAAGAAGAAGATAGGACAAGGAAGAGGAAGGAAAGATCGCGCGGTCCGTTGGTATTCCTTTGGCATTCGACTGCTATTGGTCGAAACCACGGGAAACTGCAAATCGGAACAGCAGCCCGCTAGAATTCTCCTCCAGAAGGCGGCTGACTTCAGCCTAGCTAAGCAGTCGAAAATCCTGCCGCCATCGGGTCTCGATACCTAGGGCTTCCGGGTCAGAGGCTCTGTAATCACATCAACTGATGGCCTGAGACACGTAAGCCGGTAAAAATATGTGTAAAAGTAGTTCCGGAAGAATCCCACCAGTAGTCCGAAACGCTTATCCTGACTGCTCGATTGCTCCAAACGGTAGACGAGCAGAGGTCTAACCGAGCGATACGGTTACACGCAGGGTACGCGATTACTTCAAGTACGTTCTATGTTTAACGGAGCAACCAATTTCGGCCACAAGGCCCATGCGCACGTTTCCCTTTGCCCCCGCGAAAGAGCGCGTTCTGCAGTCGCATTGGCGCGTTCCCTCCCGGCCGGAGGGGCAGCTGCGAGGGGACAGATGGCGCGGCGCGCGGCGGAGGTCGGCGCTCATGTTTAATGCCGCTGATAGCGGCGCCGCGGGGAGGGGCGGGCGGCGGAATGCGATGGCGGCGGGGATCGATGGCGGGGCGTCTGGCCGCGGGCGACCGCCCGCCCGGCCGCTGGGCGGGGTCGCCCAAGAACGAGAGGGCCCAACGGCGCAGTACATCAAGAACTCGTGGAGCATGTTTCACGGCGAAATATTATTTATAAGACAGTACATTGTATTGTAAGGATTTTTTCCAGCGCAAAGTCAATCTTTGTACACTCTTCCTGTTATTTGTTGATATTATATACTAGAAGTAATTGTCTCGTTAACAATATCAATGGAAGGAAGAAATGAAAAATTAATGAAAATTATACACCTCATATATATACCCTATTCCCTATGTATACAATTCATTCGAATTTCTTCATTATTCCTTATTACCTTTTCCACAGGTACCGAGTAGATGGATTAATCGTATCTTTTTTGTTATATATGAGGTTAAGGGAAAAGAAAAGACAGAGGGGGGAACTATCAAAGAGTTTAGGTTATATAGCTGTGAATTTCACTACCAAGAGAATTTTGAACACTCTTTATGATGTTCTACAGTCACAAAAACGCAGAAACAGAATGAAAATACGTAGAAACATTGGAAGTTACTTTTGACTAATGATGTATATTACTTAATGAATTATTGCCTTTCAAGAGGTGAAGGCGAACTCTAGTGCAGATTCTAGTAACAGTTTATGCCCAGTAGATTGTAACACGGTGTGATGTACGTTTGAGGTAATACTGTCCTATATAGTTTGAAGTGTTAAAAGCTTCTCGCCTAACGTTTGCATTCAAAGGCTACGATAGTACGTAGTTGAAACTTCTGACGTCAGTGTGCCTACGCAAAATTCCCTTAGTGTGACATCCCCTTGATTCATCAAACAAGAGCTTTTCATCGACCTTTGATCTCGATATGTACGATATCTCGTAATATCTACATCAGTTATAACATTCATACATTTTACAGCACACTCTTCCGCCACAGTAGAGAACAAATTTCATAGCAGGATCAGTTAACGTGCATCATACGCGAAATCACTCATGTAATTACGCTTTATGATTTTGATAATGAGTCGTCTTGGGAAATACGTCATTTTCTACAGCCCCGTCATAACGCCAGAGTTCGCGCATGACCACTATCTCCAAGAAGGTTCTCAAGTACGATGTAGTGCTTCAATCTATGCGTAAACTCTCTCAAAACTATTGTTGGAATAATAATATGAAATCCATAGATTTTTTAAAATTCCATTAAGTCGATAAGTAACTTATTTGCATTAATATATTACACAGCTTTAAAAAAACATATTGGTCAGCTTTTCAGGTTTAATTGACTGAATCTTACGTTTTGTAGTGCTCTGAATCCAGGAATGACAACCGTTTTGTCCTGAATCATCAGGTCCTCATACTAATAATTTCCTTATTTCAAAAGATTTATGCCCAAAAGTAAACATGGTGGAAATGACCACTCCGATATTCCGGGAAGTCCGTTTCAGAGATTTGCGCCTAGGAAAACTAGCGGTGGGGAAATAACGGCGCAGCGGCAGCGCTGCTCCAGCCAGACGTCGATAAGGCGAAGGCGCAGATAGGCCGCAGTTGCTTGGAGACCGGTGCCTCGAGATACCGCAGGTCACGGATCCAACGGAAGCTGCCGCCTGCGAAGGAAGGCAAAGAAACGGGGAGGAGGAGAGGCAGGATTTTCTGAGCGTAAGAAAAGAAGGGCACGCCCTCTTCAAGAACAATATTATTCGTTAGATAAGCAGCTTTTTGTGTTTTACCATCACCATCAAATACACCGCCTGGAAGGTAATCGATGAATATGTATTTGTCGCTGCAAACTTGAAGGTGATGCCCAAGCCAACAAAAGCAGCATATCTAGTGAGTAAATTTGGCGGTAACAACTATGGACGATTTATAGTAAAAGGGGAGGTTCATGGCGCAAAGTTTAGCGCGTGCTCCATTCACCGCTCAGGTCCGGGTTCGATATCCGGCCAATCCACGTGGAATTTATGGTGGATTCGGCAGATTCTCTCGGGGTTACGTTGAATGATAAACTTGAAAATCCCGAGAAAAACTACAGGATCCACCACAAATTTCACATGGATTGGCCGGATAACGATACTGACCCTTAAAACTAACTAACTAACAAAATAAATAAATAAATAAATAAATAAATAAATAAATAAATAAATAAATAAATAAATAAATAAATAAATAAATAAATAAATAAATAAATAAATAAATAAATAAATAAATAAATAAATAAAATGAATTAATTAAATTAATTAAGCCCAATGAAATTTAAGTATTTCACTCAATTTTTATTTTATTACTTTTTGAAGCTAAACTTGCTTTTATAGCTTTAACTAAAAACATGAAATTTTATTGTCAAAAGTTATATTTCAATATCACGAAACATAAAAAATACTTAAATGTTGAAATTTGCCTTTCTACTGCTTTGCCCGTAAAAGCCAAAGAAGATAAATTTATCTGGATGGATCGTCCGCTCCGCAAAAGCCTTTTACTTCCTAGTTGTGTTACGATGACATTGGAATTTCCGGACCCTTCGCGGGGCGTCATTGCACGAAGCAATGTCCGAGCGTTTTCCAGCCGCTCTCGCGGGCGCACGGCTCCTACGAACCCAAGATGATGGCGCTGAGCTATCACAGCTGGTGCACTTGGATAGAAAACCTGTCTCTAGCAACGACAGTGATAACTAGAGGTAGTTATAGATACTAACAACGTTCCATTCGCACATCAGCGGGTTCTATGCGTTCCGCTCACTCTGTCCATCTCAAAGGATCTGGCGCTGCGCTCAAATGTCATGTCATCATCCCAACCCACATACAATGGCCCATACATGGGTACATCAGCGATAGAAATTTATGCAAATCGATGGAATTACCCTCGGGACAATACCATGTTTCCCTTCACCGGTGTTGATGCGGCCGTGTTCTTTCCTCTGCTGATACCTCGCTCAACCCCGATGCTCCCAAGTCAGCTCCTCCTCCACCACGCCACAACTCAATTCTCGCCGATCCTGACTGATTCTTCCTCTCCCACTTTCTCATTCCAAACCGCCGTTCCTCATTTCTTCCTTTCCGAGATTCACCAATTGTCACCATTGTTGTAACATCCCCTCAACGTTTACAAAATTAATTTATTCCTATTTTGTATGTATCCTGCCTGCAAACGTTTGTTTCCAGTGGTAAGAATGAACGCTTTTTTCAAGGTAAATTAATAATGTGTACTGTGTGACAATAGAAAAACAATACGGTATTTGACGCTTTAAAATGCGGAGTTGAAAGTTCCCGAAATATCGGAATGTTCCTATTGAGGTCTCTGAACTATTGTATCTTGAATAATTTTACAATATTTTTACAATATTTTCACAATACTAATACAATATTATTGTATCTTGTTTAATTTTCCATCAAATGAAACACTCTCATATCATACTCCATACATATGATGGTAAATCGATAAAATGATCATTTGTCTTTATTTATTTAATTTCCTGTATGTGAGATATGTGAGAAGATAATGTATAATCTACAAATAATCGGTTATGAGAAAACGACGATTTACGAAATACAATCATGCACTTAACTCAACATTATTTTTGAATTGTGACACTTTTCTTTTGAACCGACAGTACAGCCTATTGTATTGCTTCGTTTAGCTGCACTGGTTTAACGGCTTTGAATACGCAAATGGCCGTGAATTTAATACTTGGCGGGTAATGTTATCATTATCAATAACGCCTGATAAAATACCCCCACGGCTACTGCGTTGTCCGTTGAAATTAGGAATTTTCGGCGTACTTTAGACAATTTGGATGTCGGAATATTGCATTCCCTAACGATTTCTGAAATGGAATGCCCCATGCGTTTAGCTCTAGTTACTATTCCTCTTTCAAAGTCTATTAAAAAGTCTATTCAAAGACTGTTCCTGTCGCGCGGCCATAATCCCTTCAGAAACCTTTTCACATGAATCACCTGAGTACAAATGAAAGCTCTGCCAATAGACTTCCTTTTTATAGCTTTTGTACGCGATACTACTGTGATCTGAATATTCGCATATTGCTCTTTTGTCACCTCAGTGTATGCGAATACGGACGAAAGACGAAGGCCCGAATTGCAAGGAGGAAGCAAGGGCTTCCGGGCCGCCGGACGAGCTGCGTTCAGGGCTTTGCGGCCCGGTCAATGGCCGGAGTGCCGCTTGAGCAAGTTCCACATCGCGCCCCTATTCTCTTCCCCTGCAGATTTCCAGTCTTCCGGCGGGCCAACGAACCGCACTCAAATTGCGATTTCTGTTGCAATCTGAGAAACGTGCACCTGAGAAGCTGATATTGCTTTGAAAATCTTGCCAACGAAGTCAGTAGAATAATTAAGTTTTTGTCTAGAATACTAAATATTGTACGAAATCAATAATATGAAAACAATTTCAAAATATTATTTGCCTGCAAGAAGACGAATTAAGCGTTTGAGGCAAGTGTAACCTTCGACGGTCGGTGGCGGCACTCCGCCTCCCCCCCCCCCCTCCGGTCTCTGATTTAAATGTAAGGCGAACTGGCTGCGATCAGTTGGAACACGATCATCCAACTTAAATTGCGTTGCAACTTAAATTGTGGATATTGAAGCACCTGATTGGATAACAGCGTCCCAGCTAATAAAGACTCAATTCGTCCTACGTTTAAATCGGAGAAAACGAACCTAGTCTTTCCAGAGCTGTCGGCTCGTGTTCCCGGTTGCAACACGTCGGCCCGCGAAGCTTCTGGGCTGCGGCCCTAAGGCCACTGGTTTGGGAAAGCCTAGTCTTCTGCCATTTATTTCATTGGCCACTTCATCAAAACCAACGTTGACGTAGAGGAACCGTTGTGAAGCAACGTGTCGAGGTAATGTTGCTATTGACAATGCGCAAGGAACGTCGTGTTGACACGCCGTCGCCGGCTGCAAGTGCTGGGCGGAAGGCCTGGCTGGGGGCCACCCGTGCGAGTGGGGCCTCGCGCTATCACGGAATGCGCCGCGTCAGACGGAGAGGCCTTGACGGCCGCGACCCTCACCCCTCGGGAGCCGTCCCCAGGCACCGTCGCCCGCGCCAGTGGCAGGCAACGCGAACGCCCACTCGCTCCATTTCACATACACGATGTCCGAAAGAAGCGAGCAATCAAGAATAAACTTCGTGTCCTTAGAATAATTTCATTTAATTAAAAACCTCCAAGTCATTCCAACGGGATAAATGCTTTACTCAGGAATCAAAATGGCAGCATAAGTGGAGGGGGAATAATTCTCAGTGCTCAGATTCACACAAAATATTTGTTAAATGTAATTAACTATTTCGTAACAGTTAATTGAGATAGTATAATCAATCGATGGTAAGTTGTTTCATATAGGGTTGCTTGAAAACAATGCAGCAGAATATAGAGTGAAGTTAAATATATTGTGATGTAGAATTTGAATATCTATATTCCCTTCGTTACGATTCTAAAAGTATGTTCAATAGCTTTTTGTGCGACGAAATATTTTAAAATTGGCTTTCAGATTTTTCTTTTCTCTAATTGATGATGTTATTTTTAGGTAAACCTTCTCAGAGAAAAGAAAAATAAGAAATGTTCAAACTACGTAATTCTCTAACTTATTCATTATGAGTTGATTAGTGTGTCAATAAGTTCTTATTGACTATCCATAATTTCCAAAATCAGGATAGGTTTTATTCTCTTCGCATTAATTGAATTATTAATGGAATATAACAATTATCCATCAAATTTGCTATTATCGGTTATAGTATAAAAGACCCCCAAAACCTGTATTCTTGGTACAACACATGTTAGATGATATTATCTAAATTTAGCAACTGGATTTATCCACTTTTTCGTTACCAGGACCCTGTAATAAGAGTTTTCTGCCAAACATTCGCCTCTTTTCTCGCAGCATTTCATATCTTTCTACTCCATAGAGAGTAAGAACTTATCTGTTCTTCCATACATGTGACTTAATTCAATAGCTTTTCTACGTTTTAAATTTTCAAAATTAGCAGCACATTAATTATTACTCACTACAACACATTTTTATCAGAATAAAAGTTCCACACGTCTAGGGCGTGTGGGGGATCGAAGATAATAATTTTTGCTAACGAACATGTGGTCGGAAATTTCATAAAACGAAGCTACACATGTAAAATTTGCCACTCATTATTAGGCAACATATCACGCATTGATTTTAGTCAGAAAGTGTCGAATTCATTTCTTGTTCTATGATTCTGTTAACATTATAATATTGCTAAGTTTAAAAAAGCAGAAAGACTGAGACATATGCGTTTATCGCTTAGAAATAGGCAATCAATTTAATTTTCAGTTTTAGATTTAGAGATTCATTCGCATAGAATATGAAAACTGAACCTGTGTCACGGAGCGGGTGCAGCCATAAGAGTTACCCCATTTAACATTGTAATTGAAGTTCTTTCGTAAGTTATGTCAAGGATTTTGAGATCGTAGAGATTAACTAGACGAGAAAAGCCTATGTCATGAAAAGAATATTTCAGCAGAAAATAGTGTTTTCAGTGAAGAATATGCGATAAATAAATGTGTACAATATTGAATCATGTCACTATGATTTTGGATGAGGTCAAGAACAACGTACGATAATGCCAAAACAATCAGTAATGCCCCTCTTTCTCACTGAGTCGAATTGCGCATTAGAGGTCACTTTAAACAATTTTACAAATGTGGTAATAGATAAGAGTTCATTTCTACCAAGAAATGTAATTACAAAGTTTATAGAGACTCCTCAATCTTTCTGTTGGGAAACATGAAACACTATTTATAGGCTTTAAATGTTTCTCAGTTTGATGAAGTCTAGGTTTAGGTTAATTTTTAGCTATTAAATATTTTGTACATATTTTGTACGTACATTTATGTGTAATTCAAATAAAATGTTAATTATGCGAAAAATGGAGTTTCAAATTCCAATATAAGTGTCTTTATTGCAACTGAATCATTAGACGGCCAAAATATTTAATAGCTAAAAATTACTCACAATTAAGTAAAGAGTTTAATTACGAAATATGCTTCTGGATGAGGTTCGTAATTTTAACTCACCATTCCATTTTTTGAACGGCTGAAGACGTAATGAATATTTCACAGAAGTGTATGAAGAATGTAATTATACAAATACAACGATTTCACCTTACTTCGATACGCAGATATATACTAAATCCATGTATCAATTAACTTCATTCTCTCATTCATTTATGTGAAAATTGAATTGCAATACCTTCAAACGTTTAAAATGGCATAAAATGCTAAATTTACGTGCATTTGAATTAATTGCATTCCTTTGAATTCGTGGCTGACGTTCGGGTGCGAGTGTGCGTACAAGTCCATACGTGATTTCTCTGTGCGTTAGCCGTGAGATGTACAGCAAATGTAGTACATTGCACACGTACTTGTTCTCAAATTATGCGTCCATTAGCACTTACAACAGCATGCACAGTCCTGCATTTGAAAACTCGCAGACGTTTGCTTGATAACAGTGCACAAATGTATACGTACACTCTTGGCACTTGGAGAAATAGTCACGCTCTCATACAAAAGACTTTACACAATAATCCACGCCTGCGTTGGAACGTGCTCGCGCGTGACAAAAAGCCAAATTTAATCGCGAACGTTCTGTATGAAATTATTATAACTAAATGTACTTCGTTCAGTAAGCACATTACTAGTAATCTGAAAAAAACCCTGGAATGTATTTATCTTGAGCTTTGTTCTTTGCCTGAATCCTGATGTATTACCTCATTAAGTCTTTTAAACCATGCACGCAGTACTTCCGAATGTGCTCGTGAAGCCATAAAAATTAACGTTCTTTGGCGTTCATTAATAATATTCATGTATTCCATCAAATTTACTGAATTTATTTTAGAAGAGCTGCAATGTAAAGGAATTCAACAATACTTTAAGAAGCCGTAAAATTATAATCCAGAACCCAGTTATTCTGGACTTCCTCTTGAGTGAAATGAGCAATCGTTTAAACAAGTTGTAGAAACACGTTTCTGCGTATGTGTATTGGAGCATATGGGTATTGAAACACTTTTTCATAATACGTGAAAGATTTTAAAAACATTTTGTTGGGTGGCGTCAGCTTAAGTGCTAACTAAACAATACTAACTAAACAATAATAGAAAATAGTTGTTGATAATATAATTAAAAATTGCAAAATTTATCACATTTGGTTAAATATTATGGTGCATAAATCACAGTGGGACCTTATTCGCATTAAGCTTCGTATTCAGGTCAATTACGCAAATGTGAGAAGTAGTTGGTTTCCGAATATTCACATTACCCTGATTTGGCGAGAAAAACACAATCTGCTTGGGTCTTATAAATGGTATGTATATAGTAGATCACACTTCTCATAAGCATGGGATACACATTGGTTCTTGTGACATGTTGTAAAATGTTCATAATAGAATCGTTTTCAATAGGGTGAAGAATCGCCTTCTCCAGTGGTGGTAACTAAACGTCTCCCAGTCATAGCTAGAGGTAGAATTGATTGAGGACCGAGAAATACTCCTGCTTGGAGAGCATGGATCTGGGTGATCTCCCGATGCAACCACTGAACGCGACTTATACTATTGAACCTATGCCACATAAAATATCACTTGATTATCTATGCATTTGTTGCTAGAGTTTGAATTTGAATAACCATGAACTTTTCTACATCAAATACAAATTCATATTTGACCCCAACTCACACCGTACACTAAATGTTCTGAAGTGAAACAAAATGACAACAAAAAATCCCTAAAATAATAAAAGTAGATATATAAAAATATGACAATGAATTAATTTATTACATTCATTCAAAATAATTCAATTAGTTGTATGAAAATAGAACAATTAATTAATTATACGATATTCACTCTATTTCATCTGGGTGATGTTTGTGCAAATGAGAGCTAATCTGACATTTCATTATAATATACGCATCATAAAATAAAAGTAGTAGAAAGGCGATATAGTTTGAAAATACATACGATCGTATAGCGCTTCCGGGTTCATATTCATACATTCAAGTCATTATCATATGTCATAGGAGGCTTTTCCCTCTATAGTTATGATATGATATTATTGATACACACCCCATTAAAATCATATTTACTAGACCAGCTTAATCCAAATATATATTCGTGTGAAATAGATTCTGAGTGCTCAAAGAACAATTATTTGGCGAAACGCATTATTTATTATTTAAAAATTTCAAAACCGGTCGCTCCAACCTCGAGCAAAGTTTCAAAGATTTTAAAATGCCATTCTAATGAATTACCTAAGGAAACTTTTTTTAATACTTCTAAGATAAAAGTAGGTAATTTCAAAGGAAATGATCACGCTGATTTTGAAAATCATTATAAAATGTTTATATCACGCAGGGTTCAAAAAATTTAAATACATTTAATACTTGAAATAAACAAAATCCTGTACTAATTTCCGCATTGTCATTCCAGTTATATTTAATTGTATAGTTAATTGCATGACCATGCTTCATAGTAGATAAGAACAAGTTAAAAATGGAATATTAGTATTCGTGCAATAATATTGAAACATCTTGAAATGAAAAATTCCAATGGCGTTGCTTACAATTGCTTTGCGTCTTGTCACTTACTCTTGCATTCCTATTTACTCTCTCTTTGACAAGAAACCGGTAATAATCTCCCATCATTATAGGATCCTTACGCCTCTGGTATCTCTTCTCCATCGTAGGAATATCTTGATGAAACTATTCATCATGTTCATCACTAACACCACCCTAATTCTGTGGGAAAAATTAAGATGGAAGTGAAGAAAATAAATTTTCAGAGACAATCTACACCTCATTTTTGTTCCTTTCTAACCATTCTGTGACCAACGCTTTATAATTGTATTTCTCCTTTGTCCCGAGAAATGAATGCACAACTCTCTTAAAGGATTTCCAAGCTGCGAACTCAATTTCTAGCAATTTTTCTTTCAATATTTCACCCACAGAGTTTTATGATTTTGCGGACTAATAAAAATTTCTCCCTACGATTTTGCATTACTCATCCACGGAATTATTTCAATGTTTTGAAACTATATTTTGAAGAACCTATAAACAATTGCCATTCATCTGGATAATAGAGAAATATAATATAAGAGACGTAGAATTCACTCATTAGCCCCCAAATTTCTGCAAAAAAACAAAACAAAAATATCTTCAAGAGCAGAATATTAGAAAATGGTCTCGTTAGTAATGGTATTGATTGTTTTTTTATATTAAAATAGGTTCATTGATTTATACACAATCACATTTATGTAGGTAGTATCTTATTAACAAGATTTATTCAGCCTTTTACAATGTTTCGGAGTTCTGGCAATTCGTCATTTTGTGACACAGGTGGATGATTGATCTACACACGTCAGATATCTTCATCATGAAAATTAGCATTCATTAAAATGGTTTGTTGGTATTCTCCACAACATTGCTACAGCGAGTGACAATGATTTGAGTTTTCCATACAACCACAACCTAAGGTTCGTTGTAGAGGCGACACAACACTGGTAAGCAGCCCATGTATTGTCCTGATCACAAACATGACAGCCAAAGTATAAAGAATACGCAAGTTTTGTAATATCATGTATTTTTTCCTTTGAAGTTTGAGTGTAAATTTTCCACAAACCTAACACAAGGTATTGGCTTGATTCACACACTTTCGATGTCAAATGACGATTTAAATTTTATCGAACCTATTCAATACATCAGATCAATTGGCTAATAGTACTTTATAAAACTCTCAAAACTGTAATGTATTAATATATTTGAGACACACACAAACCAAACGTGGAAATTCACGCTCACTGCGGGTATAGTTCCGCATGACACCGTGTGACAGATTCTGCCACCCCAACAGTTGGATATTCTTATACTTGCGATAAAGTAAAGCACTAAAATAATTCCTTCCGGTGACTGATGCGCAGTAGGAAATAAAAGCGTTACGAGACTTCTTTTCAAAACATCCACTAAGACCTACTCGTAATCGAGCGCGGATAGCAGTCACGAGAATAAAGACGGCTATCTTCGAATACAAAAGGTAAAAAAAAAAACACGAACCTAATTTTGTTGATATCTCATTAAAGTGACATAAAAACTGAACAAATATTTTATTTTTAAATAGTTTTATGCGTATTGATCTACAAATCTTACCGGTGCAATTTAAATGATTTGCATTAATAGGAAAATACGGTGTGATAGAGCAAAATGATACGGTATATGTAAAAACGGTGACATGATATGACGTTTTTATTGTGATATTCGTAATTTATGTATAACATTGAGTCCGTTGCGCACTCTACCTTCCTTGAGGTAAAAATCTTGTTCTTGAGTGTTATTAGTAGAAAAAATGTCTCTACTGGTACGTGAGCTATTTTTTTATCGTCATTAATGCCAAACTAAATTAAGGTCGTGGTCATTGACTACTACATAGAAATTATTCTCATTTATTTTACACAAATGGGCTAACTTGTGCTTGAGCCGTTTTACTATCTATTATTATTATTATTATTATTATTATTATTATTATTATTATTATTATTATTATTATTATTATTATTATTATTATTATTATTATTATTCCGCCAACTGGAGAACGTTCGCATGAAATCCATGTATTTGTCTAGATAGCAGACAAGAAGTTTTATTTTTTAAAACAATCCTTTTTAAGAAATATATTTTCTATGAAATATAAGAACATGCATAAACCTCTGCTTAAAATATAGTATTTTGCAAGTTCAATTAAAAACGTAATGAAAGTAAACTAGTGATGTCACAGAGTTTCTCTCAAGTTAATTGCCTGATCTCTTTAGATAATACTGTTTTCGATATTGCCATACCCTCTTCCCCGGTTCTATCTATCGGTTCTTAAAATAATTTTTTCACTTTTTCTCAATTTTTGGGTATCTTAATTTTATAATTGAAATATGACTTTAAGAATATTACAGATACATAAAACCTGGTTCTAAGTAAAAATGTACTTGAAAAAATTTGATCCGTCTTTCATAAAATGTGATTTTCGAGTTTCTGAAAATGTGCAATTTTGTGCATTCGAGAAACCTCGTAAGAAATTATTTTAAGCACTTGTACTCAGAAATTCAAGAATGTATAAAACACCCATAATGTAAGTATTAACTGGTGAGAGATATTTCCGAAAAAATATATTGTAATTCTTGAATAATCAGAATAACCTATCAAAATGGCGTTTTTGTCACCTTATTCAGAACATTTATATTATCTGTACAAAAGACAGAAGAAAAAATTGGAGCCATTTTTAAGAAAACCTTGTTTTTAATATTGCCCACATTTCACTCAAAATTACGCAAAAGCCACTAATACTTTTTAATGTACGTGTCATGAATTATATAAGTAAATGTGGAGAAAATGTATTCAAAGATAATATTTGAATTATCAAATTTTTCACTATATTGTATGCAAATGTATTTCACTATATCCTTACAATAAATTTAAAGAAACTTTTGGAGTCATTTTTGAGAAAATTTTGAAGATGTAATAGGGGCTTCATGTAAAATACCTTAATCATTTGTATTAAATAAATTACTATATATATTTTTTATTGATTTTTTTATTAAATAAAGTACCTTCCAATATTTTTTTATCGCAGAGCTTTTAGCCAGTGCCGATTGACTCGAGATTAATTCATTTGGGAAAAATTCCTACTAATTGTGTAGGTGCTAGAGTTGTTCACAGACGGACGGACCGACAGACAGGGATGGACATTTTGAAAAAATTACGTTTTCGATATTAAAGAAAAATAAAGGGTAAATTGTGACTACATTGTGCATTAGAAAAAGTATTTTACTACATACAGGAGCAAGAAAAATCAACTTTTATGGAACTAGGGAACCGCGAAACGAGTTTTTCTGTCGGCTTTCGTTCGCAGCCTTATATAACTCTCTTTATGCTATGAATATTACTCAGTGTATCGTAATGCTAATAAGCAAACCTCCATATTTCCTGCTCTATTTTCTGTTTACTTCATGATAAAATATAATTACAAAAGAAGAGTAATAAATAAAAGTAAATGACAAATTGAGCATCTTAAATTACTGAGTTTCGCAGTATTTATAAGTCAACAAGAAAGAAAACTAAAATTATGCTTCCCGGCTATGTTCATTATATTCATTGCGAAACTGTCCAATCTGGAGTTACGAGATATGCTAATTAGTATGACGATATACTGAATCGGTTTTGACAGTTCACGCAATTATGATATTAAACAAAAAAATATTAATCTATTCATATTTACAAGTTATACACATCTCGTATCTCCCACTGCTAGGCGTGCAAACTGAAACGGTTTATATTTCTGTAATTTACCAAAATTATAAATAAACAATTTCCCTAGCCCTTCCAACTTATTTGCCGTTTCAATAAATTTATTTAAAGGTATGAATCCTCCCATTCAAGAAACGTTATCATCGATTTTAGAAACTGGATACGTACTTATGTTCTTTTTTTATTCGCCATTAAATAAAACATCAAAATTGTACCGTTGTAACTTCGTTTATTGAACATTAAAATATTTATCTAGCCTTCTTGTCGCGTCGCCTGTTTAATACACAACGCATTTGTTGGGAAACAAAACAACATTAACACATACCAACACATTCACACATGACATTCATTACAGAAACTCATTCATTCCAGCGCGCATTCATTTTCCCCTTATTTTTCTGGCCATTTATGTCTAAAACTTTAACATTTCCTCACTGCAAACATTCTTGGTCTTCTCATAGCGTGAAGTTGTAATAGAAATTTCAAAAGTCTTCACATCCCTTTACGATGATCGTCATTGGCTCTCCATTGCACAAGGCAGCCCACACGTCGCTTACTTCCAGGATTTCCATTTTCCATTTAAACCCAGTTTTCGTCCGTACTGCTACTTCACTTTTTCGACATATCACATTACAGTTGTAAACCAAAGTGGATTCCCTCTCCGAACCGTCTAGTAACATTCTTAGTTCACGTTTCGCTGTCCTACTTAAGTTCCGTAAACAAATGCCGTCTTTCTCGTTAATTTACTTTCTATGAATATAATTACGTTTTTTCTTAAGTTCTGCTCCCAATCGATCATGTTCGCTTTCGTAATTAAATTCCATCTTTTCTGGATATTTTATTCATATTTGAATGTCCCTTTAAACTCATTTAGTTTGTTTGACATCATTCATTTACATCATGATTTCGGTGGGCGGTGTTCAATTGTTTTTTCGTAAGTTCGTGAATCTTGTTGAATTTCATTTAAAAAAACTAATGTGCGCCTAATGTCCGCCCCCTCTCCCAAGATCTTTTTTCTCTATTTACTTCGGTCTGTTTGTTGTTGTCACAGTTCCTCAGTTCCGGCGTAATAAGAAAATAAACACTGCTCTCTCCAATTTAGTAATTTGTTTTTAGAAAATATGTCACTTTCGGGTGCATTAAAATATAAAACTCGATGTTTTTGACGAGTCCTTCTGGATCGTCACATTACGTACATACACAAGAAAGTAAAAAGAAGAGTGCTTTGAAATTCGGCATGCCTTACCTGCCTGTTTACCTCCTTCTTACGACTTAATTCGCACGCATACATATTCTCATTTATTTTCGACTGATTTGTATAAAACCATACGTTATTTTTAGTGACGATTCTTCAACGATACTTAACTGTTTAGAACCTGGCAAAAATATTGTCTACTGGTCTGAATGAACCATAATTTCTAGTAAATGCTGTTGGTAAGATAGTATGCGTTTATTTTATTCAAGAAAATATTTAATATCTATTTTAATTGTATAATTACTAGAGCGAATTATAATTTTAAATACTAATTCAAGATTATTTTATTTATTTACCACCAAAATAGTTCTCCTTAAATTCAATAAGAGAAGTCGTTCAAGTTTCTTGGGCAGAAAGTCAATTAGTTTGGAAAACCATGGAAATTATCGAGAATATAGGAGGAGTCCTGTGATGGCAGAACTAGCGTTTAAGGGCTGTGTAAGCTGTTATCGGCTCTATCTGGCACCTGCACCTGAGATAATCGCGCGAGCGGTATTCCCGCCAGCCCCGCCCCGCGCTTCCCCCGTCGATTCGCACGCTGGACGGCCGGCCAGCGCCAGTCGCATGCCCACGCGGATGTGGCGAAAACAACGATACGCGAGCGCTCAACATCCCGTCATTGCTTTTTACAGACACCTCGAACTTCCTTGTTTTTAGGCAAATGCGATTTCGACCGCGGTGGTTGCTCTCCGTCACAACGGCTGCTACTACTAGTATACATTGCCACTGCGTGATTAATCATATGAAATTTGACTAATACCCACTTCATTTACCACAAAAATTGTTCCAATATCTTCAAATTAAATGTTTAATACAAGTGTAAACAATTCTTGGGTTTGTGCAGTATCCAAATGAGCGTCTCAGTTACTCCATTGTCCGAACACATTAGTTGACAATATAAGATATCTATATGTACCATCTATAAGTCACCATTCTTCTGACTTACAAGGCGTCCTGTTAAACTTTCCTTAAACGAGCTAGAGAGCCGTGTGAGTATCACAATGTCGACCGTCCTTTTAACCAATCTCCGTTCGGGTTAGTAAAGCTTTCATTGAGCGGAGGGAATGAGCGGAGGGAATGCCACTTCCTGTTAGTTTCCTGATATTTCTGACAATGTCGTTTACTCTCAGTACTCACCGCATAGAAGATAACTCCAGTACAGTCAAAATGAATACCTCGGAAGATGAGTAATCGTTTATCGCTCCAGTACTATCGGCACTTACAATAATTGACATAAACTTTGTCCTAAAACAATTACTGGTATCTAAAAATCATGTTATTTGTTGATGTTATGATGGCAATGATTTAGTTTTATTATCTATTTTCTCAAGTCCATTTGAAGAGTGGTAGAATTTTGTAAAAATAATAAAGAGAAAGAGAGAAGTAAAGAGATAAAAAGGGGTTTACCATAGGAACAAAGAAAATTAAAAACAATTACGAAGCTTGAATTTCTAATGAAAAAACAAAATATTAATGCAAAAGGTCCCTTAGTAAGGATCGTTTAAGTTTTAGCATAAAACATTGGAGTTTTAATTTGTTTATTATATATGTGTGTTAATAAATACAATAGGTCTGTTATTACATTTAACTGTTACTACATAGCCTTCGTTTATTTATTTCAGATATCGCTGTCTATAAAAAACAATGGGTCATTATTGAAATATTTTATTTAAATTGGAATAGAAAGAATGATGAATGCTACATCCAAAAATGACCCAGCATCTCAAACGCAAAACGTGAATTTGAAACTCGACCAAACGAAATTCTTAGCAATCGGATATTGAAGTATCCTCTATAGCGTAGAGACTCGTTTTTAATAATAGAATTCGTTTAATATCTTCGACCACGAGAACATTTCCCAGAAGAATGAAAAAATGTTTTAATATAGGTCTATTTCATTATCAATCTAACTTGAATCGTCACTAACAATGATGTTCTTTGTTAAGAGGTCAGTTGAAGCACATTCGCAATACTAGCAAAAAATCCAGCTCTTTCCATATACACTAAGTACTATCTGAAATACGTATTTATTTTCAATAATTAGTTTCATATTCGCAACACAAATTTCATGAATTAACTGCAAAGAAAATAGAAAAGAATGATCCACACGTGTTACAGTGTGGTTATCTGCGAGATGCTTCCTGGTCACCATACAGCATATTCGATGACAAATCATAGGCCACCAGCTGCGGAGAACGGGAAGTGGGGGCGTAAATCTCAGTGATGTTTGTCAACATTTCAAACACCTGGAGGGAGAGGCAGTTAAACCAGAGACGTCTGACCAACGACGTGAAGAACCTTCATACCTTCGCGCACGCGTTTATCTCTGCAAGCCGATGACAAGATTTCAGAAAGGGCAGAGGTGAGAAACGGTGGCAGAGGTAAACAAATCTCATTAAAATACCACGAATTGGACACAGCAAACGCGTCGGAATTGAGCCAGCAACTTCCTCATTGCACCATTGCTCATCAATTATCATACAGAGTTGTTTGTTGTTTTTTTTAAATTGGGTTTTACGCCTTCTGTAAAAGAGTGTAAAAGAGTAAAATATCGCTATCCGTCCCGTTATATCGTGGGAATTTCTTGGCTACTTGATTGACTGCTAGGTTTATTGAGCAACTTTAACTCTGAGCTAGTTTTGCCCCTGCCTCTGCAGCAATTCTGACCGGGAGGTCCTCGATAGTGGCAGTTTTTGACACTAGCTGTGTAGTTTGGGCGAATTCAACTTCTAGCGGCGAGCAGCTCTTCTTGGTGAATGTCGGAAGAAACGGCCTACGGTTCGCCGGGATATTTCCTTTCCGATCCTCTCCCCTTACACACACTTTCACTCACATGCACTGCACTACCCCGGCCGGGAGCTTCGAGGTTGTTCTGACTGGGGCGGTACCTCTGTGGGCGAAAATCCCCACAAACCGAGCTGTAGGTCGGCAGGCGATCTCGCCATCCAGCTGTGGAGGAACACCTCCACCACATCCTCCCGAACCATGACATTCACTACACTAACGGGACCAATGACCATAGCCGTTGACTGCTCAGAAGCAATTGGCGTTAATGAGGCTACCCCATACACACATTTTTATTCGGACTACTCTAACTAAACACTGTGAGCCACAAACTTTTGAAGTCACGTGCCGTCACTGGTCGACGTATCAAAATGACACAATGCGAAAAGCGTAGTAGCTGCTGATCCCCCCCCCCCGTTCCGGTCGCCCCGGGCGGTGGCGAGTCGCGGCGCGAAGGCGTCCGGCCTCCTGACCGCCGGCGCCGCGATAAGAGGGCCGTCGCGGGGCGAGCCGAGGCGGGCCGGGGGGGGGGGAGCGGGGCGCGGGGCGAAGGCCGCAGTGCCCGGCAACAGCCGCCGCTCCTGCCCCTCCAGCGCCCGCGGCGCGAAAATGATTTCTAAGAGAACCTATTAGGGGCCGTTTAGGTAAAACCTTTAGAGGGAGACGGTTCCCACAAGTGTGACAAAGCGAAGGAGAGGGAAGGAGTTAAAGGAAAATGAACGTCATCACCGCCTTATTGTAGCAATTAACATTATATTAACTTAAAAGTATAAATTAATGCTAAAATTAATCAAAAGCATTTAAATTTAAAAATTGTATTAAAATATACAAGAATGTAAATGAAACACCAAACTTCAATGAAGTTAGTTTTATTTAACTCAGGAAGTGGCAGGGTTAGTATCTCAGAGAGGGGGGATGTAAGTGTAAATTGTTTCAAGGAAAAGAGAAACGGGTGCTAGAGAAAGTCACATTAGGCGAAAGTATTGTTGGAATGGCCGTTACAAACATTTTTTTAATACAAGTCTCAAATATTCAGAAAATATGAGACACTCATATCCTCAGCAAACATACCTCAGTTCTTGTTTTATAATAAAATAAACAGTAAATATACAGCAGTAAGTGATGAACTGTTTCCCTATTACTCGTACATATCACTCGTACGGAATTTGATACCTGTAGTTTGAACCATCGCCAGAAGATTGTAAAAATTGCTTGCTGCCATTTCTGCCTCCTCCGCCTTCGCCTTCGAGTCCGCCTCCGCCGCCGCCTACACTGTCGTCGACCACACCGTCATTGCTGCCGTCACACACAACGGCCACCGCCCCCGCCGCCTCCAGCGCCCAACCACTACCCGAGCTGCCGCAACCAACAGCTGCTTCCAATGCCACCCCCACCGCCACCATCGCGGTTACTCGCTCCCGCTGCCCTCACCAGCGCTGCCGCCGCCACACACGCAGCCCTCACCGCCGTTCCGCATCCGCCCCGGCCTCCACCACCACAACCACCACCTCCCGCGGGCGCTCACGCCACCGCGCTGCCACCGCTAGCACCACCGCCCCCTTTCCCCGCCACCGACTACGTGGTCGCTGCCGTCTCCATTGCCGCAGTCCCTGCAGCCCTTAACAACCGCCACCGCCGCCGCCGACATCTCCGCTTCCCTCACTCCCGCGCCGCTCCGTCTCCGCGGCCCTCCCTCCCACGCCGCCGCCGCTGCCGCCGCCGCCACTGCCGCCGCCGCCGCCGCCTCCGTCAGTCCGCGAGCGCGCGCGCGCGTGTGGCGGCGGTGGTGGTCGGCGGCAGTGGCGGCGGCGATGCGCCTGCGGGCTGACGCGGAGGCGGCGGCGTCGCTGGAGCTGCTGGCTCCGCGGCGCGGCTGCGGCCCGGGGCTGGCGGGGGCGTGCGGGGCGGCGGGGCGGGCGCACCTGCGGCGCGTGCTGGGCGTGCGGCGGTCGTCGCTGCTGCTGGCGCTGTTCGCGCTCTTCTACGGCGTGTACCTGGCGACGGGCGGGCTGGTGTTCGCGGCGCTCGAGGCCCCCGGCGAGGCCGCGGTGCGCGCGCGCTTCCTGGGCGCGCGCGCCGCCTTCCTGCAGCGACACCCCTGCGTCGCAGGTACCGCCTACAGCCGCACGGGTTGCTTCCAAGAGAGGCGTTGTTTGAGTGCAATGCCCTGGCACGTGGGGATTGGCCCGTTTGCCACCCCTGCGTCGCAGATACCGTCTTTCTGAAATGGTCGGCGTCCGCGACGTTCTCGCGGGCGATTCCCGCAAATTGCTTTCAAGGGCGTAGAAGAGTGTTGTTTGTAATGGAGACTGCTCAATTGGCCACCCTGCGTCCTAAGTACCGCGTCTTCGCATTCGACACGAATAGCGGACGGATCACCTCTTGTCCATCACGAATTCTCGGTTGGTTCGTTCACATTTCTTTGAGAATACGTTTTTACCTTGTTCCCTTGGAGATTGATTCACTGACCCGCTCCCTACGAAGGGGTAATTGCTTCTATTTGGGGCTCTGCAGGTTTTCTTCCCTAAGGTGTTTCCCGGCCAACCGAATACGGGATCTGTTTAGGGCGAAAATTGTCCGAGGATTTCATTTTGGTGAACCCAAATTAAATCTAGAGCTCTTTTACATACCACATCTACGACATAGCTTTAAGCACTACCTTTCCGGGAAACCTCAACCGGGACCTAACCTGCGTTCTGGAGGTTGAGAGGCCAGTAAGCTAAATACTCATTTATGGGGGTGTGCTAGGCGGTAAAAAGTACTTAAAATAAGTAAAGTAAAAGTTCGAACAAATGCTTCCACCTTTTCAAATCCGTTCTTTATTTACAAAACCCTTGACATTGCTCATCTCCGCGATTCTTGAATAATTACTATACCTAATATTCTTAACTTGAACTTAAGACTCTTCAGTATGTATTATCGTGCACAAAATCGATTTACATACACGCCCACTCTTACCCTCATTAAAAAGAAACGCAATCAATGTTTAAGTATTCAAATTTATAAGTTTTCAAAGTTTAAATTGTGTCGTGAAATTGTTTGTTATATCCTTTGAAGCTTACCGGATAAACTATTTTTTATATTCACTTCAGTCGAAACGTTTTTTTTTTAAATTTTTACCTATTCAGATCAGAATGTTCTAAACTTGATATTTTGTTCCTATTGCGTTTGAGACAGTCCGTACATATCGGCAAATTTCATTGCAAAATCAAATGCATCGTATCTGATAATCCACACTTGTCATTTACATAATAAACTCGTTCATATAATTGGAACTGTTTGTAGATTTTGTTAACAGAATTACTTGTTGTTGTCCTTTACTTTTGAAAGACAGAACTTGAGCATACAACTGTCAACAAACACGAGATTCTTTACTGGGTCACTTGAAAAAGTTGAACGTAGAATTGCAAAACGAAATTTCTGTTCAAATCTTTGTTCGAGGGCCCCAACCGGCTTGTGTTGAGCATGCCGATGCGCGAAGAATATCAAACCGGGTTATGACCCGTGAAGTGTTTCACACTGACGTTTTTTACACAAGTTGCATGAACCATTTGCAGAGATAATTGTTGTTATATATGTGTATTATATAATTTTCAATATAATTACTATCAATATTGCATTAAATGGTTTAGTGTTGAATTATGAAAGTTAATACTTACGGTATTCAATATCGAAATGGATACAAATTTGAGGCATTGTTTAAGCATAATTTTTTGTATTCCTACGAATATTTGTACTTGCATTATGTGAGCTCTTATATAATTGGCACATCTAAAATATTTCATCGTTTAAAAAACGTAGCAATGAGCATGGTCCCCAACAAAGTTTCGTCGAGCTCATAAACGATTCCTTACCACCAAATTTGACGTTACTTTTTATTATCGTAATGGTAATAGAATGAATCCTGCCTCTCCCAATAGAGCTCACATCCACGGTAAAGGCAGCATGGTGCCATGATTCCACTTCAGTAAACATCAGTTCTCTCTTTTGTCAACACAGGTGCAGACTCATAATACTCTCGGTTAACAAAAATCATTTAATGTACTTTTATCTCCCAACTGTGTTGACTCTAGAGATTTACAAAGTTCATATTAATCCTTGTAAGTAAATGTCTTGTCTTCTTATATATTTTACTTAATAGTCTTTATTAATAATTTGTGTGTATTAGAGACATTATTCAACAATTTCAAATACAGTAAGTGAAATAACACACACACACACACACACACACACACACACACACACATATATATATATATATATATATATATATATATATATATATATATATATATATATATAGTTTTACCGAACCAAACCAGAGAAGTGATGATGGAAGCGCCCTTTTCTCAAATATATTATATCCAGTCCTTCATACAAGGAAATTGTGCTTTATATGCTTGAACAACGTCTAGGCGACTGATAGACATTAGAACAAGTTATTTAACACATAATTTTCTGTTACGCATTTACTTGCTTGTTATACTATTGTCTGTGTGATATTGTCATCTCCCGAGGGGCAATATTTGGGTCGTTCTGGTCTTTGAAAGTTTCATTGGTCCACTCCATAGAAATTTCTTGTCTGTGTTGACATGTTCCTCTAGAGAGAGAACCGATTTGTAACACAAATATTTCTTCTCGAGAATTGTTTTGTTTTCTCATTAGATTATCGTAGTTTTATTCCTTACATTTTATCTCCGTCCTCATTTCTTTCAATTGAAAAATTCATGTTTAAAATGCAGTATTACTCTATTAAATCGCTTAATTGTTTTGTTTGATAGTGGACAAAAGGTGACTTCTATATTTTCAAAATATTTCTTCAATCAAAATAAGAAGACATTAACTAACAATCAATTATTGTTTTTTATGAACATCTAGGTTAAATTTAATAATATAATTAGAATATTCCTACCAACTCAGTGAAAATGCCTTGAAATTAATGTTGCACATAGATCATTATAAAATATTACAAGTTATGATATACCATGTTGATGATACAGTAAATGCTGAACTGAGAACTTAGAATGACAACAATGTAAAAAAGAAAAACAAATACTGAAAATGTTATGTTGTTTATAATAAATCCATTCGCGGCACTTTTTAAATAGAATAGAGTTCTAAAAAGTATTTTTTTTCTATTTGGTTATTCTTAAACTACTTTTATTTCGTTTTTATTACTGAATCAAAGCTTTGTCGTGTATACTTCAAACATTATTAATGTTTAATAATATCCCCTCTTTGTAAGTAATAATGTAATGTAATAACTTGAAATTAATGAAGTAATGTAAAATTAATGAATGCGTACTTCATAATTGGTACAAAATACAAATTTTAATTGAAAACGAAAATTTCTATACTATATCATGCATATAAGAGAACGAATTATATCTTAGACATTTATTCTCATATGAGTAAATATGAATGAAACCTTCAGAGATGAAGTGTTGTGATGAAGTGATGATGAAGTGAAATAGATAGGAAGATTGAGAATTACAAGTGTTGCGGTGAGTCTTACCGAGTCATCAACCTGTGCATAATAATATTCAATCAAAGACAATATCTGGTGGAAAACACGAGTTCGTTGGCGACAGTGGTAGTGACGCCACCATAATTAACTTGTGCGCCATTAATGAGCAGGTGGCACTGATCTCATATGAGTCAGAAGTCGGCGCAGGCCCCGAAATCTACCGTGAAATTAGTTTGTTAAAGGTTAAACTTGCCATTGTGACGTATTTCTCAATAGAATTTTGTTCCTAAAATTAAAATCCAGGGGTTATATTTTCTTGACCTTTCACTTTCACATGTAAACGGAAATGAGTAAATTAAATTGTTAATTACAATTATTTTTGTTGCAATTGTTAATTACAATTATTTTTTGTGAAAAGAAATAGATCTTTATAAAACACTTTTGAAAGATATGTACGATTTGCCAAATATTCGGTGGAAATACATAGAACAACTGGAACAGAAATAAGTTAATAGTAGAATATAAGAGTACATTCTTTATCAGAGCATAAGAATAAATTAAAATATTTCGTTAATTAGTGTAATTTAAATTATGACAATAATAAAACCAATAAAATATGTATAATTCTGAAGATTGTAAGAAATTTTGCTTATAGTTTCAAAGTTACGTCAAATTGGAATAGTGACGTTTGGGAAAGCGGAAGAAAAGTAATATTTTTATTCCACAGACAAAATTTTAAAAAAACGCATTGTTTTCTTTGTAGATCATGAGCATATCTCGATCGAGATGAGTTTAGTCGATTTCTTGCATATTTAACACTTCAAACAAGTAATTATCATATTTGTTATTGTTTCATAGCTTTACTTTTTTCTTTACTTTTGACAATGCTAATTCATAAAGTTAAGACCGTCGCAGAACGAATCTGGAGTCTAACTTATTAGATTTAGGGCCAAAGATTGAATAGGGAACAACTTACCAGGATAAAATTATTGTTAAAGCATTACATTATTTCAGAATTTACATTAGGAATTGCTCATCAAAATGTATACAAAATTACTATCTATTCGATTAATTTTTAATTGTAACGATGAATTGTGCCTGAGCGAAAGCTGAATTTTAGATACATAACTGCTAAACGTCACCATTCAAAATGGAATAAGCCGTTATCTTTTCTCTAGTACAACTTATCACACACAGACAGTAGGGAGGAAAACTGTTTGGTTTCGAATGAGTGTCATTTGACACGTGAGAGCTCGGCAGACGCTGAGTTTTCTGGACAATGATCTTGGAATCTTTACAAAGTCCATTGGCGTTTTGTTGATTCTATGATCAATACGGCACAAGAGAGCGGTCAATGTTTTTTCCTTTTCGGATACGCGCAGTAAAAAAATACTGCATTAGTAAAATAATTGTATTTCAAATTTTCTTAAGAATGCCTTACTAAACCGCCATAAATACAAAAATTAAATGTGTGTACTAGAAAATCGGAACTTATTTCAAACTTCAGTATCTCCTCTACTCCTGTACAAAACTAGAATTTTGTAGGCTACCTAGTTCGATTTCAACACATTAAATGTGCCTGCATCATTGCACCTGGCAAGAGATAAAAAGAGCGGAGGAAAATTTACTCCCGTGCCAGCAAGTACTGAGAGAATCGGGGTACAGCGACCGATACGCCCTGGCGCGATCTCCCCGAACTGGACCTCTGTCCTTGACAGATGCGCGCGGCGATAAGCCCGGCGGTTCCGTGGGAGCTGCGCCAGGCGCCTCTCCACATGCCCCTCCCCCCCCCCACACACACACATACACGCACGTACCTCAATACGTCGAAACACAATGGAAATTAAATATTTGCAGTTGAAAATGCTGTTGCGAAGAATTGACAAAATTAGTATTTGTTTTCTTGCATTTTGTCCTAAATCATTTTAAGTAAATGTTCTTATTGTAAGTATCGACTACTAATTTGTGTTCCGCGATATTCTTCCTAGCTGATGTAAATTGCTTAACTTCGAGTCTTATAATTAATATTATTATAGTATGTATGTATGTATGTATGTATAGTACTAGGCGCGACAGCCCGTGAACGAGCTCAGGCCTACACGCGACGTCCCTGCCTCGCGGCCATGGGTTAAGGGGGTACGTGTGGTTACCAAGTAGACATTCCCACGCCGTATTCCGGTCTTCTCAACCTGAGAAGTGAATTTTCTCATTGTCACACTGCAACATATACTGGAACATTGGAATGAGAACGCACACTATAGTCTTGCCTCACCGGGAATCGAACCCGGGGCCGCGTAGTGAAAAGCGAGCACGCTGACCAACGGCCAGGCACGAGGACAATATTATTATTATTATTATTATTAATAATTATTGAATATTGAGATTCAAAATTTCAATGTTTAGGTTTGAAATTGATTTTTTGTAGTAAAAGTTATTGACGTTCAATATGTTCGTTGGGACCACCTTACTTTGTTTTTATTTGTTTATATTCTTGCTATTCTTTTCGAATGAATAGGTATAAATTAGCTAGAATTTGACAACCTTATGCTGCATTAAGTGAATGCTTTTTGAAGGTTTAACGATTTTAATAAATAAATTATTTCCCTTTGTGACTAACGAAATGGAAATACAAACCCGCATTGAAGGGTATGCCATATATTCGTAGTCTGTAGCTCAAGAGTGGACTTTACCACTAGATGAAAGCAAAAAGAATTTTTCTGTCCATTCGCGTTTTATCTGATAGTTCCCCACCATTTGTTAGGCATTGCCTAAGAAACCTTATAAACTTATTTGAATGTCGCTTAGAGAACATCGACACAGCTACATACGAAGCATATTTCCTTTTTCGAAAAACGAATTGTATTCGCTCAAATCTATTCATGATAGTGCAACCTATTACTCAGAGAAAAAGGATGAGACATGCGACTCGAGAATCAATGCAGCAGTCCTCCATTCTGCTAGCGTACTTCATGAAGTGAAGTGGATAGATTAAATGCAGTACGTCTTATTTTCTTACCAGTTCCTTTACTTGTTCCCATAATTGGTCGTTCATTAAGTCGTCCGTTATTCTTTATAGTGAACGCCGTTATTCTTAGTCCGTTATTCTTTCTGGTCCAACCGACGACCTGTCTTGAAATCCTTGACTATTTTTGAGTGAATGAGTATTGTTTGTTCCCGGGCGCGTCACCTTCTTCGGTCAGTAGACAATGTTACCAACCGGGAGGAGGAGGTGTTCTTCCGTGAGACCAGCGCCGTGGGCTGGCGAGACTTCCCTCTCCAGGTATCTCGCCCAGAGGGACACTGCCCAAACCAGGACAGTTCCAAAGCTCCTGACTGGTCTCTCGACATGTGTGCGCGTAGTGCATCTAGGTGGACTGAGCTTTTAAGGAAGGGAAGAGGACTAAAATGAGGAAGGAAATATCACGTTTATTGGAAGGAAATATCACAAATTATTTGTTAGGGTACTGCTTCGGCGTTCGTCTTCGCTCCGAAAAAAGAAAGTGAAGAACTACCTCTGCCAATTAATGTCATGAGATGTCTTCACTGGCCCCCGATGTTAATGGACCTCTCGAGAGATGCAGACGGAGATTTCCTCTCAAGTCCACGACCATTCAAGTTCTTCAAAATTTTTCGAATGATAAATGGTGGGGGCAAGTGTCCAATATGTAAGACGAAGGGTGGTGAGCGGTCTAGAAGCAGACCGCTCACCACCCTTCTTGGATCGGGGCTCAAACCCCGATCGATCCATTTGGATCTTGTGGGGGCAAGGTTCTCCCGCCATTGCTCTACAATCATAATTACCGTTTCATGGATTCATTACAGGTATGGAAGAAGGGTCAGGCACTGACATTCTAATAAAACATATCCAATAAGGCAGGTCTTTGTATATATGATCAACACTAATATTGAGATCTGGATTTCTTGACCAGAATCGTGTATTTGAATTTTCCTATTGTATTCCTCCTTCGTGTAGTGTGCTAGAAGTATCTGTAATATCTGTCTCTTTCTTTTTTTTTGAGAGGAACTATATCTGAGCAGTTATACTGAGTTGTTTTGTCAGTTCAAATTCCTCTGTTCTCTCTAAAATATGAAACCTTTCCTTCTGCTATTATTCCAAAATTGATCCTCAAAGATGTGTGAATAATTTTAAGAAACTTTGGTCAGTTTCATATTATTATTATTGTTATTAATGCGAGTGTTGTGGTCCGTGCTGCGCCGCAGATGAGGACCTGGAGGAGCTGCTGCAGGAGGCGGTGCGCGCGAGCAACCGCGGGGTGTCGGCGGCGCGCAACGCGTCCGGGGAGCCCAACTGGAGCTTCGGCCAGGCGCTCTTCTTCTCCAGCACCGTCGTCACCACCATCGGCTACGGCCACGTCACGCCGCTCTCCAAGGAGGGCAAGCTGTTCTGCATGGCGTACGCCGTGCTGGGCATCCCGCTCACCCTCGTGCTGCTCTCCGCCCTCGCCGAGCGCCTGCTCGTGCCCGCCACGCTGCTGCTTCAGGTAGAGGACGCTCGACGGCCGTTCAGAAAACATCGGGTCGCCTAATGCGAGCTACGGAATGAAATTGACCAGAAAATTGTTGTGGCTGCGTTAGTAATTTGTTCCGTTGTTTTGCTTGTGTGCTTTCTTACACGAGATGTGTATGTATCTTTTTTGACAAAGCTGCCTGTCGAAAAAGCTACAAAGTTGATGTTTGTGAGACGTCATTCACTATAGCACATATTCCTCGCGCGAAGACTCTGTGGAGTGAAATGTATATGTATATGTATGTATGTATATATATATATATATATATATATATATATATATATATATATATATATATAGTTGTAGTGGAAGATATGCGCACATTACACTTCTCCCCTATACGTCATAAACAGTTTTCACTGAATGTTGACGAAAAATAAATCAAATCAACTACTCCCCCCTCCTCTCCTTACCAAACCTTCTACCTTCCATCCTACCTATTTGATTTGATTTATTTTTAAATTTTATTATGATATTTGTCCCTCAGTCCCTTTGTCAAACAGTTTCTTAAGCCCCGATGCAGGTACACGAATAGCTTTGACTGCGTCAGAACGCAACCTCCCGAACACTAGTGCGTCGGAAGTTGCCTATCAAAAAGGGGTAAATGTCGCTTAAATAACTCTGTTATATGAAATTTCCGACCACACGTTCATTGACAAAAAGTAATCTACTTATATCCCCCTTGATGACGTTTGTAACATTTCTTCTGAGCTTTCCTGAATGTAGTATTCAATTGATTTTTTGTATACTTTATTCCTTTCTAATTGCTGGTAGAATCACAATAAAATCACAGTCGTTCTAGCGGCAGCCCAGTCCCGTGGCGCCGATTCTTTGAGCTTCCGTCTGTGTTTGCGTTTGTCCGTTTGTCCCCCGCGTGACGCTCGCGCGCGTCTGGGTGCGCAGTCGCTGAACGCGCGCCTCGGCCACCTGTACCCGCCCTTCAACATCCGCCTGCTGCACCTGGGGTTGGTGGGCGGCGCGCTCGTCCTCTGTTTCGTGCTGCTGCCGGCCGCCGCCTTCGCCGCCCTCGAGCCGGACTGGGACTTCCTCGACGCCGTCTACTACTGCTTCATCTCGCTCACCACCATCGGCCTGGGCGACTACATCCCCGGCGACTCGCCCGACCAGCCCTACCGCCCGGTCTACAAGGTCGCCACCACCGGTGAGTGCCGCAGTTTGAATTGAATTTGCCTTATTTTACGTGGCGAGACTCGGGCCATCAGGCCCGCTCTTCCGTCTGACCACGCAAATTTCGCTACGCTCCTTTCATCTAGCAGAGAAAGGAGGCATTTCTTGGGCGAGAAATAGGCGATTTTGAATTTAGCTCAGAGGCGTCATTTAGGCTTGAGGATCTTTTACATGCAAGTAAATCTACTGACATGGGACAGCCGGCTTTACTTCCCCTCCGAAGGAAGGCATACGAAGGATTTTGTCGCCCTAAAAATCCACGGCTTCGATCGGGTTTGAACCCGCGAGCTTGGGCTCCTTCCGCAGACCATCCAAAGTAATTGGGGTCCGGAGAGAGGCAGCTGGAACAATTTGCCTCAGGCCCTGGCTTAATTGGAATCCTAATGTTTTTTATTCATTTCACTCTAAAATGTATTTATTTCTAATTAAAATTAACGGTTAAAAGGTATTTCTGATTTATGGACGTATGAGTTCTCTTCAATTTATTTTAAGACAAGGTTCGGTGCGCCTGACAAATTAATTTCTCTATGAGTCATTGCATTGTGTGTGTGTGACGAATTATCTTTAAAAATATTCTAGGATGTACTCGTACATTCTTTCGTATCTACAGCCCCAGGCCTCTTGTTTTCTCTGAGTGCCCCTGTCAAATATTGCCTTCGGACGCGCCAAGTGGGATGTCTGTTGTACATGCTTATGGCATATCTGCAACAAGAAATTTGGAAATCGCCGACGGTTTGAAACTATCAAAGAAATATTAAACTGGAAAACGAAAAATCATAGGTTCATGAAGCACTGCCTTAGCGCAAAATGCAGCCGTCTACTGAGACCCAGCAGAAGCGCTGTGTGAAATGTAAAGGAAAAATTCGTAGGTGTGAGATATTCATCGTCAAAAGCACTCTGAAGTTACAAGCCGTACACTGTGACCCAAAGGCGATACCCTTGGTAGACTACGAGCTCAGATACCTAAACATTTATTCAGATTGCCTCCGGATTCTTGCGTGGACTAACATTAGATAATAATTAAACAATTGTATTAAGAAAATATTCTTTAATGAATACCTACAGCTAAAAGGTTTCAACAAAACTTCCTAAAATGTTAAAAGTCGTGTTAATATTTCGTGCTGAAATATTACAAACTAATCCTAATTACATTGCCATTACGTATGAGATTCAACGACTAATTTTCATTCAAGATTCTCTTGTAATATTATCATCATCTAAGACAATCGTACGAAATACTGCTGGATTAGGTCATTTCCTGACTCACCTGTCTCACTAATCAGGAAATGTTACGCTTGTTCTCTGTTAAAAGTTTTAACGCAATTATTTTTTCCTATTAAGAAAACCTTCTGCATTATTTTCATGTTTGATAATAAAACATACTGCTCATCCCATTCACTTTTAACAATTACCACCGGCCTATTAATACGACAATCACTTGCTTCTTCTTCCATCTCATAAAACTGCGCAATGTCTCCAATGAAACCAAGTCGTCTGCCCTTAGCGAACTTAAAGCGTCTCCGCTCTTTCTATTGTTCCCTCCTGCCGCTCCGGCTGCGACGTCGTTCTTTCCTCCCTATCCGGATTTCTGATAGGCACTGGCGACGATTTCACAACAAAATGAACGGCATTTTGGAACACAGTATCGCGTGGGTAAAATCCAAACAAGCGCTGTTTCCCTGCGTCATAACGGTGTCCCCTTCGAAACGTCCAACTGGTGACATCTGATCGTGTGTATCGAAAGTTTTATCGTGGGACGTCTTTTCTTCGCTGGCGGGAATAAGCTTACGATTTAGTACAAACAATATTACACGCAATTTACCATGTCGATCTAACTTTCAGAAGTGCAAAGGCAATTGTGAATTGTCTGCGAAGCTGGTTTAATTATGTGAGCGCTTATTTTGTCAATCCAAACATTATTTGTACAAATGGAGCGGAGCGTAGTCCGTGAGTAACATTTACAGGTGTCTCAAAATAAATGTTGCAAACTTTTAAGGCATGTACTGGAGTCGAGAACGATCACTTTTAGCCAAATTACTTATAACGGAGTTACACGTGTGATATTTGTCTCTTATTGTTAGGCATAACTTTCTGCACAAATGTTTGGCAGGTCAGGCTTTGACGCTTTCAAGAGGATTTCATGAACTTTCCGAACACTTGACCACACGGGGTTGCCCGACAATCAGGGGAAAAATCCGTTATATGAAATTTCTGCAAACATGTTAATTGGAAAAGTGATAATTTGATCTTTTTATCTGCCCTAGATGTTTACGACATTCATTCTAAGACACTTGTGAAGATAATTCACATGCATGTCACGAACATTAGCTAACTTCTGTTGGAACTGTGATATTCCCAATTATTTTTTGTCATTCCTCCCAATCCAGTAGAATATTTGCAAGAAACAATTTGTTTATGTTGTCAGAATTTAAAAAAGTGCACTTCATAACTTCTATTTAAAGAAATTCTATTTCCAGGGACTAATATTTGATTAAAATTTGGTATCTTCCGTTTGCACATAAGAGTGAGATGAAAGAGAACGGGCTCTTTGATTTTGTGCGAATGTGAACCGTCGGCTTACTTTCCTCTTGCATGGCCTCCCTTTGAACTTCTCTATCAAATAAAGCATTTTAAAACTCTCGCATTCTTATTAACATGATTTATATGAATTCTTAGAATAATCCTTTTAGTGCCGATATCGGAACAAACTAAACCGTTCATGAACACTATCCCCTAAATTCACTGACTGACTTGACCCTTCTGCAGCATTATCGCAGGCACTCAGTTCGCTGACTGGCGGGCGACTGCATTTCGCAGTGTGGCTGTTTTCGGCTACGCTCATCTGTTTTACCACGAGCCAAAGTAGTCCATGGCATGGACCGAGTGTATGCAGCCCGATTAGAGCTTTGGCATGACATGCGCCTACTCGCAGAACACGCGGAATTTTTCTAGATCACGGGTAATGTGCCGCACAGTTCATGAATTGCAATACTGGCACAACTCCAAAGATTAAGTTTTTTGGTAAATGCATTTAATTTTTCGCTAGGCGTTGAAATTACGTAAAAAAACGTAAACGTAATTACGTAAAATTACGTTAAAAACGAAATTACGTAAAAAAAAAAACGTAAGCATTGTCACGTCGACATAAGGATGCATGTGGAACAGTATGTTTTATTCGACGTTACTTGGGCACTGAAGATAGGATAAAGTCTTCCAAACATGTATGCTGTAATGTAAGATCTAAATTTAAAAAACATTCTTATGGTGGAAGCGTACTTCTTTCTACACATCCGTATGAATTTCCACAATATTTCTGCAGTAACCACAGAGTTTATTATTAACTTCACTTTTATATAATAATTATTTGCAATTTTATAATTATGGTCAAACTATTAATTAGTTTAATCATTGTGACGACTATTGCCATTTTCCCATCCCTTTCTGAAAAGTAAACTATAGTCAGTTTTACTTCATGTACACATAGAAAAATATGTAATATTACAAAAAATATATGTCGAGAGTTTGTCGGAAATACTTTCGTAGTTCCTGATACCGAAAAAGTAGATTTTTCAAAACGACTGTCTGTTCATCAGTCCCTCCGCCCGTCTGTCTGCCCATATTTAATAAGAGTATTCGTTCCATCTCCCGAAAATTCAACCTTGAGTTGTTCCCTTTTCCAGGTGACAGGAAGCATTTTCTTCTTTCTAACGCGTTCTCCTCGCACGTGTGTTGCAGTGTACCTGCTGGCCGGCCTCACGTTCATGATGCTGACGCTGACGGTGTTCTACGACATCCCGCAGCTGAACCTCGGGCTGCTGTTCGTGCTGCGCGCCGACGAGACGACCGGCGACCCGGAGAAGGCGCGCCTGCAGACGCCGGGCACCATGGGGCCCAAGTACACGCAGCAGCTGGACGCGCCCACGCACGCGCCGCCGCTGCACGCGCTTGGCGCGGGGGCGGGCGCGGGCGCGGCGGCGGGGGCGGGGGGCGGCGCGCGCCGGGCCGTCGTCCGCGTCAAGTCGCGCCGCGACGAAGACTCCCCGTCCCCCGAGGACACCACCCCCGTCCACGCGCGCCCTTAGAGACCCCGGCGCCACGCGCACGCGCACGCACCCGCCCCGCCCCCGCCCCGCCCCGCCTCGTTCCTCCGCAGCGGCGGTCTCGCGCGAGAAGCCTCCTCGCCTCCCTGGCGACGCAGTGTCTCTCCTGTCACCGTTTGAAGTGAACCCATCCGAAGGCGGTGGCAATATTATGAGCATCTTACATTAGAGGAAATACTAGCTCTTTCTTATTCTTAGTCTGTTTCTTCCTTTGGACATTACGTGATGATTTTTTTTTCTTCTTCTTCTTCTTTCCTGCTACAATCGCGTAGCCATCGAATTTGAAGATTTTCTCGCAAGTAGACGGATTCGATGGCGGGGATTGTTCGACAAGCTGGCTCAATGTACTAGCCATTTCCGCGACGATACCGAAAATTTCGTTCAAGTCCGCGCTCGATGCTCTGGCTAGTGTCTGGCTAGAATACGAACGAGACAGGCCACGGAAATCAAAGGATTCTTTTTGAAATAAGCGAATGCGGGCATCCACGGTTACATGCAGACAACTTGAGCTTCCGGTGATTTCACGATGACTGTACTACGAATATTATTGTTGCAGATTTCGTAATTTCAAAAATCAGTACTACTTTTTTACCAAATCCGAGGTACACTTCTATATCGGTTACGTGTAGAAATTTTAATAGAAAGAGAGAAATCTTCTATTGTTTATTATCTAGCATTATTCAAAGAAATGTCTAACTCGCACCATCGAAACTACATATCGACTATCTGCCCGTAGTTTCAAGAAAAAGAGAAAATTTATCACAATCCTTCCTTGTATTCCTTCTATGTAATTTAACACACAATACTGAAACTTGATTTCTTAACATTTCCAATTGCCGTTATATTATGTTTAATCTGTCCGTGCTTACCTGGGCTATATATTTATTTTTCCGCTGACATATTAATTGTTGCGAAAAATTAAAAACAAAATTGCCCATGCAATATTGACTGAGGATCCTTACATACGTACGTAGCGCAAGTGCAATTCTTACATACGAATGTAGGGCATAGTTGGAACTTCCTCGTCGAGAAGTTAAGCAATGTTATTTTTATGACGAATGTCCCACAAACTGCATATCATTGAAAGTCATATTTCTTTGTAGCCTACCGGATGCAATAAGTGCAGTCAGTGATAGCATGAAACCGTCCACTGCATGAGCTGCCGTTGGTCTGGAAAATTGGTTGCTTATGAAGCATCCATTACTAGTCATTCAAAATCGACAGCAGTTGAAAGGGGCTCATCCTCCCAGTTGCACTGGCCATGCCTGCGCGCCGTTCTCCGAAATGCGAGAACTCGCCCGAAGACGGGCGCTGCCTTCCCCGAGGCCACGCCTCCCCCGCCCCTCCTGCCGCGCGCAGTCCCACCCTGCCACCGCAGCTTTCGCCCGACGACAATCGCATCCCCACAACGGGCAATGACAGCCTCTTGCATTATGTGACAGTTCGGGAAGCGAAGCCCTCACACACTCTCGGTAACCACGCTTTCACGCCACTGAAGTTGTATTTCATTCCGTATGTTTTGTGCAAATTGTTTGGTGGTCATGCAAAGTTAATGCAAACGAAGTATCTACCTGAAATTAATGGTAAGTAATTGATTTAAGCCCAATGGATGTATCTTATGATACATCAACTCTCGAGGATGATGGTACTCTTTTGTGAGCACATAGACTAGTATTGCTCTGTTTTTATAGTGCCCTTCATAGTAAAAAAAAACTATTTAAATGCTAACAGTTTTCAAACCATGAACTTACTTTTACATTTTAAAATGAAAAATACATTCAAATTTTATAATTCAAATAAACCTCATGACAGTTTTCTGGCAATTAAGCTAGTTCAAAATTATAAAAATATAAAAATTACAAAGAGAGACTCCAATGCAATGAATTCAAACCACAGTATATAAAAATCAAGCAATGATTTGCTTTACTACCATACATTTATCAAATGAATATTAAAGAGATGGTTTGCATCCAAGTATTGGATCAAAATCATTTAGTCTCTTTTCATAAGTTTCTGAACCCTATTCTTTGGCATAATGAAATACAAATTTCTCCAATAATGATTTCTGTTGAAAATGTATTTAGGAAGAAAATGGTTTCAATTGATGAGCAAGAATTGTCAGAAACCTTATCTTTTGAATCTTATATTGACTGATGAACTGGCAAAAAGCAATAGATTCACTTCTTCTTGCTATTTTATTTTCATTTTGTATATTTTTTTTGAAACATTTTTTGCTAGTGTTGAAATCTTTCAATAGTATAAAATAATTTTTCGTAACAAATTTAGTTTTTGAATTAAAAGTTAAAACAGGTATTGAAAAATATATGATAACATTATGAGAGTACTTTTCTCTTGTAAATATGAAATAAACATATCTTTGATTCAATAAACAAATTATTTTTCAATCATTGATGTTTTTTCAATATCAAAACAATTAACTTAAAGAATTAGTAAATGAAAGGCATTGCAAAAATAAGTTCTTAACCTACAAGTAAATATCACTAAAAGCTAATGATGTTGACAGTTAACTCGCTTACCAAAATTATAATTTCATTTTGATTAATACATTTGAAGGCAGAGTCATTTCATAAAAAACAATTTTACTTGAATGAATGATAATCGCTGATTACAGTTAAAATATTCTATTTTAACAATACTCTTTCAGTTCAGTTAAGTACTGAAAACAGCACAAATTTTGCACAATAGAATCAAATTACCTGTACTCTGATTCATATCTCTCTTCATTATGAACTGTCACAAATGCACAGATGTTGTATAAGTGATTAGAAACACAGTAATTGTCTAGGCTGCTAAGAAATATCCCAAAGAAAAATTAAGAGTAACTTATGCAACATTGATTTTTGCATGTAAGAATTATTGATATAATTGCAGTATTTTTGTGGAGTTTTCCCCTTGTGTTTTTTCGAGAAGGTATTTGCTTATGTGTTTATCTACATATGTACAAGCTTTTAATGTAGCAGCCACCACCAAGAACAAATAATGTTTTTAAAAAGAATCGTATGAAATATCATTGTTTGCATTTTTATTTTATAAGCACCGCAGGGAATTGACAGTGGTGGCATTGACTTCTGTAAGATCACTCGGTTAGACCCTAAGTGGTTAGCAGAAATGTGCAAGGGGGAGAGGAGAGAGATGGCTTAGTTCCACATAAGTCAGATTCAGTAACATTTGTTATTCAATTTACTTTTGTTATGTTCAAGTTCAAGAAACCTAATAAAATAGTCCTGATGTTACATTATAACAATAAATTTTTTGTTCACATTTATTTTGTGATAGCTTTAAAAAATAATCATTCTTCAAATGCCTTATCCAATACAGAAGTATTTTTAAATGAAAGCCTTGAGTAGGGCAATTATGTGGAACTAGCAAGAGTCACAACATAGTGATCCACAAACAGAAATGGCACCACTCATTTTACCCAAAAAATTTTAATAATAAATTTTGTGAAAAGCAGAATTTCACTTCAATTGTTAAAATTTGTAAATAAATGATACAAGGAGACAATCTAAAATTAATATTTTGTAGTTGAAGTGTAAAAAATTGTCATGCTTATTTAAACCCATCTCATATCACCAGACTGATTTCTAGTATAGAATTCTTGATATTAGAACAAAGATGAGTCAATTTTGTGTAAATTAAGTGCCCACTTATTCCCAGAGATCAAGCTATATTGTGACTTCTACTAGGGAGAAGGGCAGACAGCCTGCTGGTGCTGGATCTTGCTGTATATATGTATCATAAAATGTGTATTTTGAAAGATATTTCTCTTTAATTAGTAAATAACACATCCTTCCATAAAAGAGATATATTTTATGCCTCCCATGCACAAGAGGATTTGTTCAAAGTGACACACACAGTGGTTACATAGACGCACACAGACTGTTTAAAGACACAAATGAATTGTAAGCCAGTGATATAACAAATGAAAGGAAGTACTATTAACTCTGAAATATTTCAAGAAACTGAATATTTATATTATATATTTCATTTTATGTCACTTATCATGTGTTATGCCACCATAAATAATTATTAAAGCATTTTTTATTTAACACAAAAATATTTCTTTCAAAAATGTTAATCTTAAATTATGTACTCAATCCTAAACCATTTTTTAACACAATATGCATTATTGAGTTCATTAAAGGGCAGTTAATTAAATTAAAGGGCAAAATTGATACTAATGTGTATTTGTTGTTTAGCAGAAGCAGTGCATTAATAATTTTAAAAAAAAGACATTCTGCATGCTAATAAAATGGAACAAAACACTTTACAAAATGGGAAATTCTGCTTTATGAAATGCAGATGTAGTATATGCGTTTATTCTGTTTCATTTAAACAAGTTTGAAATCTCACAAAAAATATTTATTTTTTCTGTAACAACATTTGAATTACTTTTTCTCTGTTATTGTTAAAAATGTACACATTTATTGGTGTTAAATATATAATGTGTAGCATTATCTATTCCAATACAAAATTGCAAGAGACACACATTTTATATTCATTCTAATTACGTAAACAAATCTGTGTGTGTTTTGTGTGTTCTACTGTGGATGTTACTTATAATATTGATGGAAACATGAGAGATATTTTGAGAAAGATTGTACAAGTATTCAAGAAAAATTATGTACATACTTTATTTATTATATACTACAGTACTGAAGATGTATTAAATAAAATTCTCCAGCCACAAGAAAAAACTCTCACAACTTTCACATAAAAATACGCTTGAAGTCCGTAGTTTGTAGGTTCAAAATAGCACTGTTACAATTGTTCAATACCTCATTTAACCAAATAAAGTATGACAAAATGTTCATGTCTTTTGCTAAACCTCTTTCCCATAAACTAAAATATTATTTGCCTTTACAATGTTTTCATTATATTTATAATAATAAACATGTTATATCCTTTCAGAAAAAACAAAATTATTTATAAAATTTTTGTATAAATATACTAGATTATAATTTTCCAAGATTAACAAGCAATTTTTTTAAAAGTGGACTGAGAACTTTAAGTCAATGATGTGGGTTACAGGACATGTAATGATTAAAAGTTAAAGGACAATTAAGAATGTTAAATGTTAAGTTAAAGTGATGTTTTTTTCTCCATGTAATCCAAAATTTCTTCTATATCAGCAGATTTGTAACTGCTCAATTTATTATAACTGCCAATTGGATTAATTAATTAGAGAGAAAAATAATGAAGTGATATTAGAAGAAACTGCATTTATGTATTTATTATTATTGCTGATGTACACTGATGTTTCTACTGAAAATACTTTTAGCAAATATTGGAATGTTAATTCTAGTAATTAAAAGAATAAGCTATGATATTTTTAACTTTCCTGCCTACTACTACTTACATAGTATAGAGAACGTAGTGTAATGCTGCAGAAAAAAAAATAATGCAATTTTTGGCAGAAAAACTCAGGAGGGGAGGAATGGAAACGCTGATAAATCTTGTTTCAAAATTACGTAAATTACTTCCTCTAGCATATTGTCTCTCAAAAAATCGCTTCACAGAACATCTCTCCATATATCTGTCTGTGATCAAAACTAACAATGAAACTATTGACAGAATTTTCACCAAAATTGATATTCAACAATCTATTTTGTTCATGACATGACCCCTTGAATTTGGAATAGATATTTTGATTTTTGGGAGAAAATTTTTCATTTTGTGAAACCTTAACATTTTCAAAATTTTCTCAAAAATGTTGACAAATGTTTTGTTTAATTTTTATTGGAGGGGAATACAATAAAAAGCATAAAAAAAGTGATGCTAGTCTCACTTTTGGTGAATTCTCTAAAATTTCAAAAATTGCAAAAGTGCAACATTTTTTCTGACTTCCTTCAACAACAATTTTGAAGATAGAGAATTTTTCTTAAAATCAATTTTGTTCTCCATAATTTGTTCTTTAATTAATGCCATGCACATTTTGTTGAAAAATATTTGAAGTTTTTTTGCATGATTTTGAGTAAAATATGGGCAATTTTAAAAACAAGATTTTCTCTAAAATGACTCCAAATTTTTTCCTTAAACTTTTTGTATGGATAGTGCTAAATTCACAAAATAACAGGACAAACGTAATTTTGACGTACTTATTTAGTTTTCCAAAACATACACATTGGATGGGTATTTTTTAACATCCCTGCATTTGTGAGTACAAGTGCTTCAAATTTTTTCTTATGAAGCTTCTTGAAAACAAAAGTTTTTTGTGAAAATGAACTCAAATATTCGCATTTTCAGCAATGCTCAAATGACATTTTCTCCAAAACAGCTCAACATTTTTCAATGAGAATTTGCATTTAGGACCAACTTTTATTCTTCTCTAATATTCTTAAGGTCAATTTTCAGTTGTATTAATAAGAGATGAGATGTGAAATTGGGATGTGAAAAATAGTCTTTGAGATGCAATAGTTAGCTGCTGGGAAGAGGGGAGGGGAATCAAAAAGTTAGCCAAAACTAAAGAGATACATTATTTGCTACCTTATTTTTTCACAATTCACAGGGGGATGTCTGCGATACTAACTGCATCCGGTCTTCTAGTGTAAAGAGATCACTTCTTTTTTGTTCTAAAAGAAAAGTCCATATCATTTGGCAAATAGGTGTGACTGCTAACAAAGTAATGAGCAAATGATTAAGTTTAGATTAGGACAAGAGTTGACCATCTCTACATTGCAAAGAATAAAATATACCTGATTCTGTTTTGGCTCCCGCAAGTGAAAATCGACATAATGTTTTGTTAAAATGGGTATCTCATTTTTAATATACTGATAAAGGTCAGAAATCATTTCTTGTGATTCTCAAGCAACTGTTTTCTCATGCATCATTTTCACAATAACGTTTTCAGTAGTGGTATGCATGAATACTGAAATTGAGCATACAGCTGACTTACTACATAACATCCTCTGCCTTTGCTAAGATGTGGGTGAGGGAGCATCCTTTCCAGGTCAAAAGTAATTGCAGCAATTTTACTGTCTTTTTAAACTTTTCATTTTGCAAATACATACTTTTAATTATGGTCATAATAGTCTAAAAGCTGATATTGACGACAGGCAAGTTAGATGCAATATTGTTTTACAACGATGACGGCGATGAAAATGACGTCGACAATAATAAAGTGGAAAAATTACAAGTATAATGAACCACATTGACCAATTTTGCCAGATCAATATTATTTCAGGAGGCAGGATGTGAATTGTAAAATAACCAATTCTCTAAAAAAATCACTTACACCAGTTTAGATCCACCTTTATCATTTATAATTCCTTCTTCCATATCTTCCATAATTTTTGTTTTATCACTAGAAGCTTCTTCTTGTTCTTTGATGGTGCTTTAGACCAGGTTGGACGCAGGCCTCACTGATAATTTGCTTCCGATTTTCTCTGCTTTCCGCAGTTCTTCTCCATATTCTTATCCCCAACTGTTCCCTTGCATCTTGGGTGACGCCATTAAGCAATCTCTTCCTAGGTCTTCCAACCAGTCTGCCCTCAAATACCCTCTCTTCCATTGCTCTCTGGTGTTCTCATAGATAGCATACTTTGCACATGCCCATTCCAGATGACATAGTTTTTTGTGTGTAATAATACTAGAGAATTTATACAGAAAATATAGCGCCATTATTATGCCTCTGCCATTGTCCATTATCCTGCACTGCCCCAAAAATATCTCTCAGAATCTTTCGTTCAAACACCATCAATTTATTTTCTATTGTCTGGGCCACAGCCCATGCTAAGCACTGTTCTTATTACCACTTTGTAGGTAGATATTTTTGTTCTGCTCACTTCTTGGTTTTCAAATATTCCTCTGAGGGAATAATATGTTTTGTTGTTCGCAATCATTCATTGCCGTATCTCCATCCCTTCATTATTATCATCAGTGATCATAGAGCCCTAGTATTTGAATTCATTTACTTGTATTTTGGTCTCATTCAGAGTTATCATGATATTTTGTATTCCCTTCATTAGTTGGGCCATTGTTTTAATTTTATCAGCATTAATACGTAATCTAGTTTTATTACCCTTAATGTTTCCTTAAGGCCAATATTGGACTTCCCGTGATGTTGAATTCATCAGTGTACCCAACTATCTGTACTGTTTTATATAGGAGCATATTACTAATTTAATTCATTTGTTTAACCCCTCAGTCCAATACAAGATTAAACAGCAGGAGAGCCAAACCATCACTCTGTTTTAACCCTTGAACTGAAACACTGAAATTTTCAAAGCTGATATTCCTTGATATTAAGACAACTCTGAAATACAAAAGATAGCAATATACATATAGACTAATGTGCCAATCTGATTTTCATCAATCAATTTTAATTTATTGGATTGATCCATTTCAGTAATTAAAATTCTTTTTATATTTATTAATGACATCTTTTGCAAAAGCGATAGATTTTTGCCAAACATTTCAAAATAATTGCACAGTTTAAATCCATTTTATTTCCTATTAATTATATACTATTTCTTAAACGGTGATTTATAAAATTCATTCTAGACATTTGCAACTTGCAAAATTGCTTAAAATTGTTCTAAAATTCCAGAGAATAGAGTTAATGTGTTAATTTCAATTCGTAAAAATTAAAGTAATTTTAATATTACATGCATTTTTACAAAAAGTAATTTTACACACTTAAAGACATTGTATTAAATATATAAACAATGTGGATTCACATTGTAATTCTTAAATTAGAAAATTCTTAAATATTCCAAGAACTGTGAAAATTTGTAAATTGTACATTGTGTGCATGAGAAGTAATGGGTGGATTTTGGCAAAAACATTAAACTTTTGGATCTACCCCTGAAAGGTGGCCCAGGTTTAAATTTAATCCCTCCATAGAACCCCTTAAAAATGTACCAAAAGTCCTAAATATGCTGGAAACAGCTAAACATGTTGAAAATTATACAAAACCACACTTAAAAATGCAGCCAGGTCCAACATAATTCCTCCTACAACTGCCCAAAAATGCGTATCAAAAATAAACTGAAAATTGTTGCACACATAAAATGAGATATGTCAATAAAATATTTTAAAGGGAAAGGGCCCAAAAATGTAGTAGCTCCCCCCTTTGTCTTAGGCTGCACACACCAAAGATAATTTAAATAGTTTAAATTCTGTTCTTTACATAAGCATCTAAATGATGAAAATGTTTTACTAGTTTAATTTATTTATGAGGTTACCAAAGCCATGTTAATCTCTAATCTCTTTCGATGCTATTTTCTCACAATACTAGAAGATTACTTGTTAATCTTCTTCAAAAATATTAGTTCTTCTCTCATAACCACCCCAGAGTATATGAAATAAAGCCCGTGACTTATTACAGGTATCTTTGTCATGTTTATTTGGAAAGTAAGATTTTTTCTATAATAAAAACACTTTTCAAAAATAAAACGCACTATGCATGTTGCTCTACAAGGATGCCTAATCTGCATATTGACAACTATCCATGGTGATGAGATTGAAAATTCATTATATTCAATCAATCGAAATACCGCCCTCACGTAGAGCAACTACTTAATCTCCAATTTCTATATAGTTATTTCTAACGTTCAATCAACTGGACCCAAGTATCTAATCCGAAACTTTATTACCAAAAATTTGTACAAATTGGTCATAACACAGTTTTCGATTGGATAATCGAGTCTGAATCCAGTCCAGCGATTCAAATTCAAAAGTCACTCTATTTAAATTGAAGAATACGAGTATGAACAGATTCCCGCCCTGTTTCCATCTCGCATTACAGATGAATGCACCTCGTCTATTGGTTCCTGAATCATCTCGTCTTCATTGATGAAAACATTAAAAATCTAAACGCTGCGAACCGTAATTGTGGAATTAAACATTTCTTATTTCTCATAGTCTTCTTGCCATATTATGGTGTATTAAATTTTAATGTTGAGAGACGCATACTTCTAGAAAAAGTTTGATATCATGACACTACCTTTAAAATTGTTGAAAAATTTGGCGTGTTATGTTGGCCAAATGTGTTCTAGTCACGTTTTCTCGTGTGTACTCAAAATCGTGCTCTTGCTCGAAAGCAGATCTGGATGTGTCAAGTTGGAAGAGTGTTCAAATTTTGACTGATTGAAGCCTATATCATGAGACAGAAATGAAGTTCGTGGCAAATGTAGAAATAAATCACCGGCTTGCAGCGTCGTATAGCATGCCGAAGAGACGTGCACAAAGATCAGTATTGGCTTTCGGCACAAAACCGGGATATCCGAATGAATTGGTACTTGTTCACCAGTCAAATCTGAATAGTTTGGGAACAGTATACAAGGTACTTGCAAAACAGAGCATCACCAATATTAGTCTATGTGTTAAAATAACTTTTTCGATTTTTTTTTTTAAGGTGAAAGACAATATTGAGAGAGTCTTTGACAAGTATGCCAAAGACGGAAAAACTACAATACGCTTCAAAGAACCTCCTCACGATGTGATAATTAATTGTGAAGCATCTGCTTTAGAACGATTCCTCGCAGCTTTGAAGATGGGTCTTCGAAAAAATGTATGTACAAAATCACTGAAGCTACCAGTCGTTGGTAGTGAACCGCTGAAGAAGGTACCACCCAAACCGAAACATCATCTAACATACAATTCCAGTGCTGACTACCCAACAAGTGAAGGATTTCCCAAAACAGCAATTAGCATAGCAGTATGTATGGATTTTTTTGTTGTATTTTTGAAATTACAAGTGTACCTTCAATTCCCTATTGAATATTTGCAAATTTAGGGCTTTTGTTCAACTTTTTATTTGCTTGGTTGCTCCACTTGAGGAGGCTGTGTGTTTTAAATACTGCCTTTTTTCTGGCATAAATGTAAGTGAAGATAACTCTGACAATTTTGTTAATGGATATTGCAAAATTTTAATGCACGTTTATGCCAAAACATTTTTACGATTAAATTACTCACTTTGCTCATGCAGTTCCAAGCTAACAGCAAGGCTTGCAAGTGAACTATAGTCTTCGGCCTCCACCGTTGATGAAAAAAAGGAACTCGATTCTGGCCAGCACAAAATGTTTGTCAAATCACTTTTTGAAGCCAATAGACACCTACAAGCATGTTGCCATCTTCTCTACTCTTCTTGCAGTGCTCCAAACGGATAAAAGACCAACCTAAAGTAAAGTTCAGTTCATATGAAGTATATTTATGCAAGTTCAAGAAAGGTTTGAGTGCTTTGTAAATGAATCTACTGTAGATTCTTAAGGTTGCACTTGATAGAAGTTGTCTCTGTCTCAAAGGTTTTAAGAAAATTAAACTTCTATGTGTGTTTTGCAAAGGAAACAAAATATGCTTGAATTCCAATTGTTTTCTTCACAGATCAATGAACTGGAAAGAACAAGATTTGACATGCGACTCTTGGGTCTTCCATTTTTACAGGTAATTATTGTGGTTAGAATTGGACTCCGTGTTTTGTATCCCTTGTTACAAATTCATTGCTTATGTCATGAACTTTCAGAATATTTAGGACTTGTATGAATCATATACTTTTGAATCACTTGTAAAAGAAATACCCTTTAAAACCACAAACCTAAACATTTTAATTCTGAAAATCTGTAACTTGTAAAATAATACACCTTACATTGAGAGGATAAGTTTCTTAAATTGCCATGCAAAAGATAATTAAATTGGTAATTAGATATTCTGAAGTCAAAACTGGTATCATTTTAATTATGAAAGACCTTTTCTTAAATTTTCTGTTTAATTATTTACTTAACTGTATATAGACTAATATACATAGTATAGGGAAAGTTGTGTAATGCTGCAGAAAATTGATTAAGAGATTTCAACGGATATACATGTTTTGGGATCCTCAGGCACTGAAAAAGGTTTTTTTTTCTTCTTTTTCTTTCTTTCTTATTTCTCTTTCTTCTTTTTCTTTCTTTTTACCTTTTGTCCTTTTTTTCTTCTTCTTCAAGACGTCCATCTGATGTCTGTGAACACTACTAGCGCCTAAACCATTCATAAAATTTTATCCGAGTTGAAGAAACCCCTGTCCATCTGGCTTGAGTTGAAACTGAGATTTTGAAAAATTCTTCAAATTTTGGGGATACTTTACATGAAGCCCTCTGGACATTTTCAAAATTTTCTCAAAAATGGCTCCAAATGTTTTCTTTAAATTTCTTGTAAGAATAGAGTAACATACACACATAAACGTGGCATAGATCCGGTTAATTCTGAATTTTCAAAAATTTTAAAAGTGCAGATTTTTTCTGACTTCTTCCTACAGCTACAAAATTAAAGATTGAGATTTTTCTTTCAAATAAAATTTGTTGTCCATAGTGAGTTCGTTCAGCCGAGGAATGGCAATAGGAAACTAGTTCAGAAAAGCCTGTGCCATTCTGTGGTACAACTAGTTTTTATTGGAATAAATATTCCAGGTGTTTTTTACTACAAGAGTGGACTCTTAAAGTAATTTCTCCATGGATGTAACCTTTTTATTTGGTAAAAGTTGATGAATTGCAATTTTTATTTTTACAAGATCTATATTTGCTCTCTATACAATTCAATATTTATTTTCTCACATAGTCTGTGTAAACTCATTTGTATTTCTCCTTGGTGCTAGAATTTTGGGGGCTGACTCTTTGTCTTCCTCTGTTCACATAGGAATGCAATTGAATTGTAATGACTACATACTGCATGCCCCGATACATTTGGTTTGGCTTCAACCTCTTTCAGACTGACCTTCAGGTTCTAACCCACTCCCTATCATCCACCTTGGACTTGGTCATTGTCTAAATCTAGGGTGAGAGGGAGTTTTATGGTGTCCCCTGTTAATGTGAAACCGAGAAGAAGCCATGCCACTCCATCCCCATGGCATCCCAGACACTCAAACAGGGTGTCTTCTTGTTGGGCACCATGGGAATGAATTATAGTCCTCTCCTGAATTTTAAAACCGCACCTCTTTCCCCCAGTGACTGTGAAGGCAAGGGAAAAAGAAATGTTGATCTCGATAGTATATAAAGTCTCCGATAAGCCGGGCTAGCTTAGTTTTCTGACCACAGAATGTACTTAGGGTCACTTTCTTGCATAAGCTCGAGTTGTTGAAAAGTGTTTTGGTAAGCTTCAATGGTGGTTCGTCAGTTACCATCCTCTTACGCTCGCTTTTTTTTAAAAAAAACTTTATAAATTATCCAAAACCAAATAGATTGCCAGCCTACAAGTTAATGTGTTGACCCCCACAAGTTTGCCGTAGAATCTGAAGAATTGGAATCCTTTCAATCTCAAATCCTTATAGATACGGACAGGATCAAGTGGAAAGAAAGTGGGGAGAGAATCCCCACTCAGATCCTCTTGTATATACATTTAACAAAAGGGGCCCCTAGTGTAAGCCCTGTGGAACGCCTGATGAAGTTTCAATAGGACTAGAAATAGCATTATCTATATCTATACTAATATGTGAAGACAGAAGTGTGTTTACTTACAGTGCAATACTCTCTGAATATACTGAACCAATACCAATGAAACATTTGTGATAGCTTCCTTTGATGACCTGGAATACTATTGGTGATGATTTATAACTATAAACCTTAATATATTTACCAAAAAGTTACTTTTCTGGACATTTTTCGCCTACCTTCACATCACAGACACAGAGTCCATTAATGATAACAGTTTAGCTTGTGCCATCAGAAGATAACATCTGCGATTCTTCATTTATTTTTGCAGTCAGTTGTTTAATCCGAAATAATTCTGTTTTTCTCTGATTTATTTATGAAAGTAATTTTAATTGTGTGTGTGAGTGCATTAAGTATACAAGAAATGAAATGTTTGGAATAGATAATTTTCTGATGGATGTGGATATTGTCGTAAAAAGGTATGAATACACACGTTTAGTTGTAAGAAATTAAGCGTAATTATTATGTTTTTGCAAGTTGGGCAAGCGGCAGTAAGAGTGAAAACCTATTATGAATGATTTATGTGTTATGCTGAAACTGATGGATGGACACACTTTGGTATGGCAATGTTTTAATAGAGTGGAGAGTGAAAGCGTACATTTGGGTGTTGAAGGAATAATGAAATTGGTGAGAGTTTGGCCAGAATATAATTTATAGTAAAACGGAAATGTAATTAAAGTAAAACAATATCGGTAAATGGGTATTTGGAGGAATTGAATGTGTGACAATGCTGGTTTTCAAAGTTGTTATTTTAGATAATAGAAAAAGTTGTGTCAAGTTGGCATCCACTGTGATCTCGGATTTTTGGAGATGTTATAATTATCTAACTGGTTAATGGCTCTGTCAGCCAGTGTTTATCAAGGATACTAAAACATGTAGTTGAATTCAATTAAAATTAATTATTTGAGTTGATTGACACTGCAAGATCAATTTCAAACTTTACTTTATGAATACATGAGAAGAAAAAAAAAAGGGAAAATGGTAAGTTTTATAATGTGGCAACTGATTAAAAGTATTGGTATAATATATAAAATTCCGCAAAATGAATATATGTGAGTATATGCATTTTATTTTTACTTTCTCGCACTGAACGTAAGAAGAGAAAGTATTATAATTGTGTGACAGAAAACAGTGAATTTTTGACACAAAAACTCTTGTTGGACCCCGGTAAGGAAAAAGTGGATAAATACAGTTACCAGACGAAAAAAAAAGTTCACTAACACATTGTATAACCAGAATCCATGTTTTGTGGGTCTTTGATACCGAAAAATCGATTGACGTCAAAACGACAGTCTTACACAACAGTACCGCATAAACTGTTCCGCTTATTTTCTCCAAAAGTGATATCCCCCAATCGTTTTACTGATGTCATGTACCCTGATATTTGAAACCGATGTTTTAATTTTGGGGAATACTTTACAAAACGCTCTTGGGACAAAAAAAATGGCTTAAAATTTTTTGGTTAAATTTTGTTGTTAAATAGTGCAAAGGACGTTTAAGAGAATGGTGTAGGTTTTATTTTTGGTAACATTCCTCATTTTTCGAAAATTGGAAAGAAAAAAAAAAGTAATAAAACTTTAAAATTGAAGATAGACATTTTTGTCTAGACAAAATCTACAGTACAAAATTAGCTCTTCAAGAAACATGAACAATCTTTTGAAAAATCGAGTAGTTTTGACATATTTTGTGATTGAAATTTACAACAAAACGTTTTTTAAAACTGCTCCAATTTTTTTTCTTTAGATTTTCTAATAAGGCATCGTAAGAAATATGGTGCTAGTCTCATTTTCGGATATTTCTAGGTTTTTAAAATTTTTAAAAAATATTATTACTATTATTATTATTATTATTATTATTATTATTATTATTATTATTATTATTTTTCTTCATGCAAAACGCTTTTCCAGACTACAAAATTGAAGATTGTGATTTTTGCTTCAGTCTGTTGTACAAAATTAGCTCTTTAAAAAAGGTCATGTACAATTTTTTGAAAAAACTGTTTTGTGTTATTTCTGGTAAAAGTATTAAAGTAAACAGTGAGTCATGTAAGTATAGCACCTCCTGTAACTTTTAAAGATCCCTTTCTTTCCTTGATCATGCGTTTGCCGGTGGAGTGCAGTGTGACCTTGTGTGGCGGACTGTTACATTCAAAATTTCCATTACCCATAGTCGCAAAAAATCAAAATTACTCTAAGAAATGCTTATCTACCATATGACAATATTTGTCGTTAGATTCGACTTTTTACACTCGTCATGATGGACTGAAAAATATATATAGTTGTATTTGTTAAAACTAAGTTACCTCAATTATGTCCTAAAAAACAAGTGGTAAAATGGAAATGAATACACGTATGAATTAGCACCATTCCCTCATGCACGTCTGTGAAAACTGCATTGCAATAACTTTAATCGTTCAAAAGTTATTGGAGGTGCTAAAGTTACGTGACTCACCTATATAAAGGTTTCACTCAAACTATGAGCCATGAGAAAAATTGGGTGAATGATATGAAAAATAATGAATTTAATTTTAATTATAATTTCCTATTGAAAATGCCAATATTAATTCTATTTTTGCGCTCTAGCACTTTTCCTTTATTTAATTTTACAATTTGTCTTCTCAATGTATCAATGTTAGAGTATGTAAAGTTGAGCGAAGTAAAGCCTGCCGACGGTATAATGGCTTTCATCGTTCCTCCATACTGGACGCAAATAATTCTTAGAGTTGTGTTAAAGAGTATAAATGCCATCATTCATAAAATTATAATATTGTCCAATTTAAGAAACACAACTATGGAGTACAAGCAACATCACTGTATATCTAGGTGATAGTATATCCAAGTGATTAATAATTTAACAATTGTTTTAATTAATAAGATAGTAATTATTTATTAATTGATTAATTCCTGAATCCAGGTGATTAATTTGGAATATGTACTAATTTAAGCGTTTCTTTCAGGGTCTAGAGACCATTCTAATTTCCAAGATTTCTCTTGATGGATACGCTTGTATTGCTGATTTTTATTTTTATTTTAATTATAATATGGAAAATAAAATCACTTATTAATGTTTATTAATTGTCTATTTAGTTATTTATTTTTGTATCTTTTGATTAGAGACAATCATTGGATAGATTAAATCAAAAAAACGCCACTTGAAAACTGGTATATTTGAATTCACAAGAAACATTATTATATTTACATATTACTTAATATAAATTTACAAAATATATATATTAACCCCATCAGACTAAAGCTGACCTAATATAAAATAATAATACTAAAAAAAATTAATTTTCATTGTAACATAACCTCAAAAAATTACTATTTATTTAGATGTTGCATTTAATGTTTAGAAATACCTATATTGTCATTGTTTGATTATGTATATATCCTGACTGGTCGTACATGGTTTATATTGCAATTATGTGACAAATATATTATTATTATTATTTAATTATTTTTCCTGCAAAGTAAGGTGGATTTTATGTTCTGTATGCAAAGACTTTTTGTTTTTTACCAAGCACGTGTCTTGTGAATTTTATAAAGAAAGGGTAATGCAGGAAATGTAATATTGTCAATTTTAATTGCATATTAAAGTGCATAATTGAGAATGTTTAGGTCATAAATACATATTTTTAAAAGCATATTTCAAGATTTTTTATGGTATAAAGTTCCTCTCCCTAATAATAATGGTCCACAGAATCCAAAATGCATTCCGATCTTATTCACATGTTAGGAAAAGAACCTTCCATCAATGAGCTGGATAATAGTAAATCTAACAGTGGAGTCATCTTTACATCACAGTTTATCAGAACAAATGTTGATACTCCATCAACCTGAGTCTGTCCCGAAAGCTTCTCCCCCATACGTCACTTAGTTTTTACTGTTTTTTGACTAAATAAATCAAATTAAATATAGCTTCTGTAGACAGTCTTCGTTGCTCCTCAAACCAACAATCAAACAGACCACCACATTGAAGACCCCGAAACTATCACTACAAGTGGGAGTCACCCAAATGAATACCCCCGCCTCTGTAGCAGTGGTCAGGAGAATTCTTCTGTGGAGGAGGCTCTGGCAATGCAAACCTTCATACAGTAGCAGCTCGTGGACTGTTCTCTGGAGGGCCAAAACGTTTTTAAAACATTAAAAATACATAGTTATTAATCCACATTTCAATACATCTAATATTTTACTGCCATGTTTTATTTTATTAATCCACATAATTTCAATACATGTATTGTTTTTGAAACATCATCCTGATTTTTGTCACTACATAAATGTGAAGATTAAAATATTCTTTACAATTACTACTCAGAGTTAAAGATGTGTTAATTTTTTCTAGAAATTGAAAACTGAGGACACTGTCTTTGTTTTCTCGATTGTTCGTGTTTGTTTTTTTTTCCCCTGAAGATGTTTTAGAACACACTCCCCTTCCTTTGTCCAACTATCACCACCTCCAAAACAGCAAGCATATGAAACAAAACTGTTCTTCTCGTAGCGGTCACATAACCAGGAAACTTTGTCATACAACAAAAAATTAAATTTTTGAGTTAATTCTCCATGACTCTTCCTGGTTGATTTATTTTGTTGGATGTTTAATTTAGGTTCTGAGTGACTACTCTCTTTTAATTTAATTTTCTCAGATGAGCACAATGAGCTAAACATGAGTTTTTTAAATTTGCGAACAGGAGCACTCATTTTGAAACCTACAGATGCATGTGCGAATGATGACGTAATACACAGCGTGAGTGGAAGACTCGAGGACTCAATTGTACTGTGCCCCAGTCCTGCAGCGTGCAAGAAGGAAGTAAAAAGAGAGGTGGGGAAGCACGGTCTTGGTTGCCATGGCAACCCAGGTTAATCATAGGGCTCTTTTTACAGAGCCCTAGCCAGATGGCTGTGGGTGTCAATGTGTGTTTAACTCAGGAAAGCGTGTTGCAGAAACAAGTGTTATATTCAGCAATATTTGAGCACCCATCTACAAATTGTTTACTTATTAAGATTTAAATAATCATGTTGATTAAGAAAAAAGACGGGAGGGGTGATGCCCATGAGCCCATTGGCACGAAGCACTCCTTCCTCCAGGTTGCCTCCAGATTGAACTATGGAGATGCGGAAGATAGAAGAAACCTAAGCATTAAAACCCAATGTGGCTCTTCTCTGGTTTACTTTAAATAGTTTTTGTACCCATTTGAAAGACCACAAATTAATGCTCTCTCACCATGCTCTATAATGTTTATGGAAAAAATGTTTACTCTATCCTTCAGAGGTTTTCTCTGTATTAGATTTGCTTCTTAATATTCCTATGCCATGGTGGTGTTGTCTGTGGGTTTGTGATTTTTTCCTTTTTCTGTAAATCTAAGTCCAATCCAATCTTCAGATAGTTTATGCAGGTTAACCTTTCATCCCTCTATTTCTTACCTTTCAATAATACTGTCTTCCACCCAGACATCGTATCAGAAGTATATTTTTAAGTTACATGGTCAACATTTTGCATCGCAGGAGACTACAGTGCCCACAATTCCGTACTTGTAGGCCCTTTCAAACTTGTCAGAGGAGACCTATTATGAAAATAGTTACAGAGAACTAACTCCTTCTGTCAAACATAGGACAACCCATCCATTTTTCAGTTATCTGTTAAATAGTTTCTTGTATCAGTTTAGTCATCTGTAGCCAATCACACTCTGCCCAACCGTGGTCTGGATTGTCTTCCTTTTATGTGTTGATGGCTTCACAACTGCAATAGATTTATCCATCAACTTCATGAAAACACATCAAATGTCTTGTTACCTCAAATTTATTATATGGATGCAGTGAACCCTCTTGATGTCCCAGATCCCACTTTACCTCCTTTCTTACTTTACCTTCTCCTACTTACCATGCTAAACCCTTCTGAATGCTAACTGGTTGAGGATGCGTAAAGTCAATGGAACCCTTACTTCATCTGCTATACTGGGGATTTAAGTAAATAGCAGTAAATATATGAGGGGTTGACTCCTATTAGTTTTTTAGCTCTTCTTCCTAATCCCATCTTTCCTTGTAAAAAGTATGGAGAACTGAGCTTGATTTTTCGGGTTGTGGGGAAGAAACCTACAATGTGGCATTCTCAATGGGTGTGCATTCTTCCATCATTCCTCCAGTGCTGTTATAAAATGCGTCTTTTGGACCAGATTCATAACTTGAGTCTGAATCATATACCATAAAAAGCTAGACAATTCTTTCTTGACTTTTTCAACGGAATCTGGTATGAGCATGCCGTTCTAAAAATATGGCAAAAAGCAGTTGTCATCCCAATTCTTTAAGGAAGAAAAGCTTGCTAACCGCAGTCCAATGTGGATTCAGAAAGTAACAATCACCCTGAACTACTTTGTCTTTAATATATAAATTCTTTTATATATGTGTGGGTAACAAGGTATTCTGTAGTTACTCATTCCTGTGTTTTCTGGGCCTCAAACTTAATTGTCACACTGTTTGCCACCATCAATAATTCCAATAATAATAATCATTGTTCATGAATTAGACAAAACATCACTATTTGATATTTTTTGTTTTACCTGAAACATGAAAGGCAGCTCCAACTTGTCATTAAGTTTGCGTCCATGGAGCAATTCCAAGGGTTTTAAATTTTCCATGATATTTCTTCAGTGACATGTACATCTGCAGAATTTGTCTCCATAACAACCCAAGGCTTCTCTAGGGGCCATCAGCTTCCCTTTGTTTGACAATCTAGATTCCTGGAACTTACTTTTGACAAATCTCTGGCATGGTATAAGCACATTCCTTATTTAGGCCAGATAAATAGATACATTTCTCAATTAATTATACTCTGCTTCCTTAGTGTGTACTTATAGGGAGCAGACTGCCTTTGTCTTGGCAATATAAAATACTCATTTGCTCAGTTCTGGACTAGGACAGAACTGGCACCTTTTGCACCAGTTGCATTGATATATACTCTCTGTTGAGTACCTCTAGGTACATGCTGACGAACCACCTGCATGCGAAGATGCAATAATCTACTTGAAGCATGTGGAGCAAAACATTCAGGCTAATTGTATCATCCTAATGAAATAATAATAGTTGTCATTACCAACACTATTATTTATTTCAATTGCAGCTTTCGATGGCTGAGCTGTAATCGTCTGTTTCTCGAACAAGAAATAAAAAAAATTAAAACATGAGTCGAAAACAAAAACATTAGGATTTCCAAAACAGAATAAAGATTACTAAAATTTTAAAACAGAATTAACATTTTAAGAAATGAAAGAAAAGAAAAGAGGGGATGTTAAATTATTTAATATAACAGTAATTTTGAATAGATGCTTTGAAGTGTATGAAATTGAATTAAACCTATGAAATTTTGTAATAGAATGAAGTGTAAGTTGAGGTCTATATTACCTGCTGTATGAAAGCTACAAAATCATTGTGGGTTTGGGTGGGCCAAGCAGCTTAAGTACTAGGGTGTGGAGAGAAGGAGGGTTAATGGCAATATACACGCTTGAATACAAAACTCGTGTAAATTTCACTTTGCCAATCATTTTCTTCAGACAGGCCACACATTCAGTCCAAACACAGATATTTGTATACTAGATATAGAAAATCAATATCACACCAGATTAACTGTGGAAAACCTTCATATTCATTAAAATGATAATCTACTGAATGAAAACATAAACCATAACCCCTCCCCTCTACCGAAATTATTATCAGACGCCACCCTCACACCGCACACTTCCGGGTCGGCGCAATAGACAGCACACTGCACCCAGGCCATTAATCCTCCTCCTCCTCCATTCCACTGCCCGGTACTTAAGCCACTTTGCCCGCCCGAACCTGCATAGTCGTTTTGTGGCTTCCATACAGCTGGTAAGAAATGGCTTGACTTATATTTCATGTTTTCTGTTACATCATTTCACATGTTTTCTCTAATTTCATCCACTTTCAGGTATAGATTCAAAATTACTGCAATATTAAAGATTTATCACCCCCTTTTTTCTTTTATTTTCTTTCTTAAAATGTTAATTCTATTTTAAAATTATTAGTAATCTATTAATCCTAATATTATTGTTTTTATTTCTTATATTAGAAACTGATGATGACGGTTAAACTATTGACATAAATAATATTGTTAGCAATGGCAACTTCTATAATTATTTCAATTTAAATGCCAACAACAACAACTCACCACAAGACCAATACAGTGTATCATCCTAGTCAGCTTATTTTCTGTTCTAAGTACTGATTCTTGTACGCTCTGAAACCATTACTGCCTCAACCTCCAGGTATCCATTTTTAGAAAAGGCTGAAAAACTTAAATGTTCTCCTTTCTTTCCTAGTGAAAATCAAGCATAACGCCTTCCTGGAAACTCCTCTACTGTTTTACAGTTCAAAGACAACCACTGGAATTCTCCAATTTTGTAATTAAAAATGTACAGCGATTAAGGCCTTATATTCCAATCAAACTGTATATTGGGATTAAATTTTAGTTAAAGTACTGTTTTTAAAGAATACAGATGAATTATCTTTTTCTAACATATGGAACACTGTTGAGATTCTGTATGTTGTTATTTTAAAGGCAACCATATTTGAGAAAATTTTTAAAATGTCCTTAACAATTATTTCATGGTTTATTTTTCTTTATATTTGTTTCAAAAATAGATAAAGTAGCTAATGCGTTTCACATGTGGTTCTTTGTTTCTCACCTTTTATGTTCCTTATTTGGCGAAATGGAAGAGATTGCTTTTGTGGAGTGTGAATTGTATTATTGTGTGATGCAGGTGCTGAATCTGAGTAATAATAAATTGTTAATGCTCCCACCGGAGATGGATCTGTTGCCATCACTGGTCAAGTTGTCTGTGGCTCACAATCAATTTGGTGCAGCTAGAAGTTTGTCCTCTTGGTCATGGTTGCATGGGGAACGATTGGCTCGTCAACTGAAAGATCTGGATCTCAGTGGAAACGAGGTAAAATTGCATATGTGAATGCATGTGCATTTCATACATTCAAGCATTTTCATTAAATATCATATATTTCATCATTGGTTGGGTCAGACCAGACAAAATTGCTTTTTAAAAAGGCGTCCTGTGGTGGAAAGTGACTGAAAGTCCTATGGTCTTTCACAGCCCTACTGTGAAAATTGATTTTTTGATATAATTTAAAGAAGGTGCAATCCCATGCACTGACTAACACAACTTATCTTGCATTTCAGCACAAAAGTTTCAACATTGATGTAACGTATTTCGTATTTTGTAAAAATTCAGGAGTCTTAATGAAAGACTTTTACCATTTTAATAAGTGTGTTTTGCTCTTTTCAAATGAGAAATTTACACAAAAATTTGAAAAAGTTTCATAGGAAGTACCTCTCAAAATTAAAAGATTTCTTTATTAAATTGTTAAGGCTTAGAATTGAGCCAGATCAAAGAGGGAAAATACATTTTTGAAGAAAAAAAATTAGTGTCTGTTTTGAGCACTAGTGTTGTGTATTGATGGACAAAGTGACAGTGTTCATAGGAAAAAAACACTTAATGGAATTAGGTCTCTTTAAACATATATTCCTGTCTAATGCCAAGACTGAATACATAACTCTATATGATGTAAAAGAGAGAGTGCATATTGACACCCATCCACTAACAAACAAACCAGCAACTAAACAAACAAAATAATGTTATTGAAGAGGTATTAAATTATTATTAATTTTAGTGTACAATTATGAGTCCAAAACAGGAAAACAATATTGCCTTTAATGTGTCTGGTACGTGTGTGCAGAATGAAGTTGAATGTCTCTCTTTTGCTTTTAGATATCTTTCCTGCCTCCTGCTGTGTGTAATCTTAGGGTCTTGGAGACATTAAATGTAAAGAATAACAAGCTGACAGTGCTTCCAGGTGCACTTGGCACTCTCAAACGCCTCAAGTAAGGACTAAATAAAAAATCTTATTGCTATTTATCTTTGTTCTTTCATCTGATTCTTAATTTCTGTATTGTATTCATGGCAAACCTTCCTGTATGTTTCCATGTTTCCATTTTATCTTTCCTTGTGTGCATTAGTAATAAATTAATCTTATCTTGCATTATAGGCCTTTGTAACAAAAATTTGATAAGAAAGAAAATTGGTGGGAAATACTTGCCAATTAAAAGCAGGCACATTTTCTCCTAAAATTCCTTTCCAAATTACATTTGTATTAATGGATTTCTAATAACTTGTTTTCAATCCAATTTCTACTAGCAAAATTTCAAAATGAGATGTGCTTTAGATTCAGAGGGTTACAACATTATTTATTTATTTATTTATAGTAGATAAAGCCAGCAGGTATACACCCAATTACAGGCTTATGAAAGCAAATGTTAATTCTTAGTTTGTAATGGTGGTTACATATTTCTTCTCAGAATGACAAATCACGGAAATAGTCTGCAAATAAATCAGTCTCTTCAGTGCAACTGGCTACGAAATTATTTACATTATCTATCGTTTTATAAAGAGGAAAGTTTAAAATAAACTTATCTGTAGAAGTGAAGTGATTCAAAGCCTTGTAAGAGTATGGTGCATGCCATGGAACCTACAGTGCGATCTGATCAACTGGACAACTAATAATGTTATGAAGAATTTCAATAAAGGAAGAGATAATGATCTGCTTCTCCTGTCAGCCAGGTTCATAATATTGAATTTATCCCAAAGAAATTGCTCCTCAATGCAGGTATGCACCAGTGCTCCTGGAGTACAGATACTTCAAAAATCTGCATTGACATTTTTCTAAAACTTAAATCCAATCCCATCTGGAGACCAGACGTGTGATGCACACTCGAGTTTTGATCTAACCAAAGTGAAAAATACCACTTTCAGTATATCAAGATTACAAATATTCCTGCCTAGCCTGATTATGAAGCTTATTCTATTTACAGTATTTACAAGATCCTCAATATGATGTTTACTATTAAGATAGCTTATTATCAAAAATAATACCTAGATACTTTATTACAGAAGCTGATTGCAATTCTCTATCAGCAACCTTATAACTGTAAGCTACTTTCTGAGACCTATAAAACAGCATGACCTTACACTTATTCGGTTTTAGAGTTAATTTGTGTAAAATACAACAATCATAAAAGGTTATCAAATTATCCTAATGCTTATTACAAGTCTCAACTAAGGTGCTAGGTAAAATATTTCATGTCATCCCCATAGGTCAGGAGATAAAACGAGGAGTTCTCATTAAAATCATTAATTGTAATGGCAAAAAGCATTGGTTCAAAAATTGGAACCTTGCTGAACACATGTGAATGATGTAAATGCTGGTGGAATGTAGCCAGCATTTTGCACAGTCATGGCTCAAGCCCTCAAATTAAGACTCCACGAAGTATACATAGTTATGAGAGATATCTAATAGAATCAGTTAATTTAATATAACAACCTGGTTTAAGACATCCAAGCCATCATTTATGAAAACGGGGCCAAAAATCTATATATGATCATAAATCACACCCAGATCTCAAGATTTTGTTACTCTTTCCACTAAATGATCATCAATATTATAACAGAAATCCAGTAAGTGTTTAGATCTACTAAATGTCATATATTCACATTTACTAATATTAAGGTCAAGAATATTGTGAGTACACCAATTTGTTAACGATTGCAGATCACATTGCAAGAAAAGATAATCATCCAATTTCGTGGCTTCAGAGTACAATTTCATGTCATCTGTAAATAATAAAAATTTACCGTTTGTTAGTATGGTTTTCAAATCATTGACAAATAATAAGAAGTGCAACAGTCCCGGATGGGATTCCTGAGGAACACCAGAAGTAACATAAATATCTCTTGATAAGAAAGTTTTGTTCTATATTTTACATTCTGTTTTCTATCTTGAATATATTCCTCAAGTCAGTTTTAGATATTGGTCTTTGAGTATTTAGAAAAGATCGATTTTCTGATTTATGGATTGGTATAACATTACTTTTTTTTTTCCATAGTAGGCAGAACTGAACCTTGTTCAAGAGAAAAGAGGTAATGAAGAATTGGTGCCAAATTTGTCAAACAATTTTTCAAAAAAATCGCAGGAATACCATCCGGGCCAGGATTGCCCCTGACTATCAATTCATTAGTAGCTGTAAAGACCTCCAATTGGTAACTGTCAATAGACTGAGATTAAAATTTATTAATTGAATGGAAAGAGTCAAAATCAAATCATCATCGTATTTGTGAACAGATTCAAAATATTTCGCAAACAGGTTTATAATTTGTTGAGGAGTATCAGCAGAATAATCATCTGGATACATCAGATTTGGAATTCTATTTACACCTCTAATGGAATGTGAAAACTTCCAAAAGGGTTTTGATGTCATGCTGTGAAGAGTTTTCAGTATCATTTACAAATTTAGAATAATCTGCAACAGATTTATCTTTACAAATCCTATGGAGATATGAGAAGGCAGTATAATCTTTATCCAGAAGTGATTTCTTATAGCTAATATGCGCATCAGACTTTTCCCTCATGGTAAGTAATAGGTGTAATAACAAATTTAGATACATGTCTCAATGTCAAACGGCTCAAGATATAAAATTTGAAGAAAATGTTCTAATGTCTTCGGAAATTAACATGAACCAATCAAATTACAACAAAGCATCATTTATAGAGGGATATTATGCGGAAGGATATAACTGGTTTCCTTTGAAAAAAAGTGAAGAAATAACTTCATGAGTTGAAAAAGTACATTCTAAGGCAGGATGATGGACATCCTCAAAAATAATTGACTAATATGACTTCCACAATTGAGAAATTTGAATCGTAAAAAATAATAAATCTATTCGCCATTTTTATTAAATTGTATTAATTTGTATTTAATTTAAATAAGTAAGAGTTTGAAAAAATATGAAGGTAATTTGTACAGCAATGCTAATCGCATTTACATAATCACAATGATACCGTCTTTATCATTATAACATATTATATTTACTAAATTAAAATCTCCAGTAAGTATAAACTTAGCTGTCAGATACCACTCAAAAATACGTTCAACCTCAATTGTAAAGCCATTATATGATTCAAGGGAAGAATTTGGTGAAAAATAAACAGATTCTATTATAAACGAGTTAAACCTAAAATTGACAATAGTAAAAACATGTTCAACATTTGCAACTGATAATTTAATCAGAGGGCTGCATAGATTACGATGAACAGCAAATCATAACTCCTCCACCCCTTACACAATCGCTTGTAGCAGCTTTTTGATCCAGACGATAAATCATGTGGTTACAAAGATTTAACTCAACATCAGGAATACCATCACAGAGCCAGGATTCCGTGAAAATCAGGATATCTAAGCTATCGTTTTGTGGTGAAGACTTTGAAAATTTGACAAGTTTAGGCTTCAATCCTCTCACATTTTGGTAATAAAGTGAGAAGCAATGGGATTGCCTGCAATTCAGTTTTGCTGAGGGGCTGAAAAATGTCTCCTGCCAGATGATTCATCGATCAAAGTAGGAACCCCATTTATAAACCTCATTTTCAAGGAGGTATTTCCACTATTTGATTCATCATTTAATTTAGAGATTTCATCATTGGACTGGACACGTCTTGCAGTACAGTAAAGACCAGTTTTCGCAGCTCTTTTATATTTAAGTTTATTCTTAAAGATGGACAGGACAGCATTGTTATCTGGTTAAATGACTCTCAAAGATCTACACTTAGAAGAGATAGAGCCAGAAGATGAGAAACTCGTTTTTTGCAATTATATATTTCATAAGCAAAGAATAGAAATGTGATCAAATTTTAAGTCCGAATTCATTTCAATTAAAATATTGATTGTCTGTGAGCTACTAGGCATTATTTTGGTGTCAAGTCGCACTACTCGGCCAGATCGAAAATAAGGATGTTTTTCAAACGATGTTGACAATCGGCAAACTCTAAATACGTTTCTTCAAATTTAAATATATCTGATGACGTATCTCTAATAGACTTAAGCTCACAAATCTTGTCAACAAGCGGGTCGTGAGATTTTTAAATTTCATGAAACCTTAACATCAATTTTGCAAGCGTAAATTTAATATCATCATTAACATCATTCTCTTTGCTTCCATGTACATTAATAGTACGCTGACATACTGCACATTCCATTGCAAACAAGAAAAGTTATTAAAAAATAAATAAAATATTCTTTTAATATTTCTTTTTCTTCTGTTTTTATCTTTTTGTTCAACAAATTTTAGTTGTTTTAATTATTTTCAGTATTGGTTTTCTGTATTGAGTAGGCTGAAAATTTTGAATCTTATGTCCTTTGTATCAAATGTCTATTTTCATTGTGTAAGGTGCGTGCGTGCGTGCGTGCGTGCGTGTGTGTGTACACACACTGTAGAACCTCGGAATTTCAAACTAATTGGGGGTGTGGAATGTTTGGATTTGGAAATGTTTGGTCTTGAAACGTTTGGTCTTCAAAACTATAGGATTACCGGACACAATTTATGTAGTGTGTGATGTGTGAAAATGGCAAAGTAGCGTAGCGATCACATCATCAAGCAGATTCAGTTCCTTACGAGAAGATTACTGATTTTGCAAGTTCCTCTATGTGAAAATTACTGTTACATAATCATGTGATACACTCTGTAGTTACCTTGCAATAAATGTATTGAGTGTGTGTGGGTGCTTGTGTGCAGGTGTTGTTTGAATTGTTGTTGTGCTCATATAATGGGTATTATTGGATATTACTAATTTATTGTGTTCTTTTTATCCACAGAACCTTTATAGCCTCTGACAACCAATTGGAATTCCTTCCTGGATCTATTAAGCTTTGGAAACTTTGGTTTTTGGATGTCACAGATAATCCTTTTGTGTTCAGAACACCGAGATCTGTGCGCATGGAATACAAAACACCTTCTTTGTTGGAGTGGGCTGCACGATGCGTTATCAATAATAGGTATGCATGTTTGATACTATTAACTATTACCTTTAAAGTCGTTGATCAACAGTTTTTTGTTTTATTGATGGTGTTGAGTAACTGAATGCAAATAAGGTATTGTATTTAATTAATAGTGAAATGAGATTGTTGTTAATTTTTTTGATGATTATAAAATTCCTTGCATGTAACTATTACAACACATTTTCTTTAAAAAATTAATTTCTTTATGTTTTCTGTCAGGAAACTGCCATAATTGCCCTTCTTTCATGAAAATGCCCCAAAGGAATTATTAATTGCTGTAAATTGCATGATAATCTAATTAAATTTGACACCACACAAGTTTTTGGTAACTATGACTATGTTATTCATTGAATGGATTGATTGATCCATAAAATTATAATTTTATAAAAGAATCTGAGATCATTACCTGCGTAACCCTATTGTCCCCCACTAATTCAATAAATGTGCTTGATGTAGTCTTATTATGACACTTATAGTATACAGTTAAGTAATCAGTAGGAAAAATATAATCAACTTGGGTTCAAATTATTCAGAAAGCACGTTCATAAAAGCAAAAATAGTGAAAGGGAAATAATGAAACAGAATTACAGTACACAAAAATGTTACACCTATGGTACTTCCAAAAACATTTGAAAGCACCCCATGACCCCTTATTGACACTCCGACACTTGTATACTTTATTGAATTCATGTAGTAATGAATTTTGTTTAATTTGGGCATCAGTGATCAATAGACAATGTGTAATTTCTGTACGAGAATGTTCTCAATGACTTTTTCTGATAAATTAATCATTACTACAGATGAAAAATAATTTGTTTAGATACACGTTTGTGATTGTCCTTGGAACACACAACACCAATTAAAAGATAAGTAAAAAATGAAACTGCACTTGTGGCAAAGATTATTGTATGGCAATATATTCAGTTGATTCTTGCTTATGTCACAAATATACAAGAGCAAAATCTTATTTGAGGCTTTAAAAAAATTATCATTAAAAGAGGTTTGGTTTATTGCTTCTGTTTATGAATCACTACAAAGGCAGTGCGAGAGTTGGAGAATTCCATGGAAGGTCCATGGTTTCTCATGATGGATTGTCCAGGTACAAAACCATATTGATAAATTGTATTATGACCAGTTTCAAGGGCAAATTCAAGAATGTTGGGCTAGGATGCATTCCATTATCTCACCGATTGTATTTGTTAAGCTTACAGTCCTATAATTTCCTGGTTCCAGCATATCTCCGTGTTTGTAATAGGCGCAGTATTCCAGTCATCTGATGGTGTCTCTTGAGTCTAATGACTTCGAAAATTCTTTCTGTAGCATCAGGACTATTTCATTGGCACATTTCTTTAATGGAATAGGAGGGTTACTATCCAGCCCAACTGCTGAGCCTGTATTAAGCGGTAATGGTATCTTCATAATATTGTGAGTAAAGTGTCAAATTAGACATCTTGTAAAGTTTTCTTTATCCTGAATGCGGATATATTTGTTAATATGTCTTGGGAGTTCCATGATGTAGACATAGTCATTTTGTAACATCTGATAATTTTTTAGTGGATTTGAGAATAGTTTGGTGTCGTCAGCATGGCAGTTCCAATTTGAAGACGAATCATCACCTAGGTCACTAGTGTATAGAATGAAAAGTATCGGGCCTAGAGCTGATCCTTGGGGGACACCACTTGTACCGGCACGAGGTATCGACAGTGTGTTTCCAATCGCCACCTGAAATGTTCTTCCCGATAAATATTCCTGAATCCACCTCAATAGCCTACCTCATATACCCAAAGATGAGAGTTTGTGAATGAGACGTTTATGTGATATTTTATCAAAAGCTTTAGCAAAATCTAGATGTCAATTGGTCAATTGGTTGTTTCTCATCCAATTCTTTGGTCCATATATCTAGTGACTGAAGTAAATTTGTAGATGTGGATCTTCCTGGAATGAAACCATGTTGTTACTTAGGGATAATAATATTTTCAAATTCATAATCTAAAAACCGTTGAACAATTATTCTTTCTATGACTTTACTCACGGTGCTTGTCAAACTTATTGGCCTGTAATTTTTTGGTGATTTTTTATTCCTTTCTTGAAAACTGGGCTAGTTGTAGTTTACAATTTTTCAGATACACAGTTGCAATAGCATCAGGACTAGTGGATTAGCTTGCATTCAGTTCGCTAAGTATCGATGTTTGAAAATTCAATATTTTTAATAATTCTGGTACATTTCTCTTCAATAATCGGCAGTGGGCCTTCTGGTTCAACTGTATATACTTCTCTGAAATCATATGAAAAGCATTCCATAACATCACTTGGATCAGTTTTCATTGAATCCTCATTCAGAACAATCATTCGTGTATATCATTTGAAATTTGCAAAATTACAAGTATCCAAACTATTACTAAAGGCTTTTTAAGGCTATCCTTTCCGACACAGTCAGCTGGAAATGTATTCCAGGCATTGACACCCCGATTGGTAATAAAATGCGATCTCTGTCACGTCCTCGTTTTTTCTTTTCGTAGCTTCATCATGTGTCCACGTAGTCTGGAATCTGTGGATCTTGTAAAGAGAGTATCATACCCTGGTATATTACATGAACCATTCAGAATATCATTTCGTTCCTGGTTCTTCTCTGTTCGAGTGTCAACAGAGTCATCATTTGGCATTTTGCTAGAAACAATCTTCTCTTGGAATCCTGGTGACATGCTTCTGTACCTTTTCTAATTGCTTGATGTCCATGTTGTAGTTTGGGGACCGTACCACATTGGCATGCTCAAGTATAGGTCTTGTATATGTCACAAAATCTTCTTTATATTGGATGAGTTCAGCTTGGAAAATGTGTTTCTCATCAAATATAATGCCATGTTTGCTCATCTGGTTACATCAGCAGCAACTTGACTTTCCCACTTTAAATCTTGAGTGATAACTATTACACCGTTTGTAAGCTATGTGTACAACAGCTTGTCGCTGCTACTATTAATAAATAATAATAATAATAATCATCATCATCATCATCATCATTAGTACACACAAATCATTCTTTTGCGCTGTAGTGTCCAAGGTTTGGCCTGCGATGGTGTAAGGAATCCTTGGATTTTCCTTTCAAAGAGGAGAACTTTACTTTTAACAGTGTACAGTGGAAGGAGCTAAGTATTCAACCAGTTTTCTATTGTAGTAAGATCATCTTGTAACTTCTGATGGTCTGTCAATTGATTTGCAAAACATTTAGAATTGTATGCATAGCAGTTCCAGTTCGCAGATAGTCCACTTCCCAGATCGCTCGTTTACAAAATAAATAACATTGATCCCAGAACCGACACTTGAGGAAACTCACTTGTAACATGTCGTGATGTTGACATCTCTTCTTTAATACTCACTAGAAATGACCTACTCGAGAGGTATTCTCGAATCCATGTGAGCAATTTTCCCTGTATCCCCAATGATTCTCATTTTGCCATTATTCGTTTGTGGGGAATTTAATTAAATGCTTTTGCATAATATAAGTATATAAATAAAATAGGTTGCCCTTGATCCATTGCCTTGGTCCTAGCATCAAGCAAGCTAATCAAATTCGCAGTTGTTGATCTACCGAAGACAAATCTATGTTGCTGTATGGGGATTAGATTATTTCTACCAACATGATCACGAAGTCTTTCAACTATTATTCTCTCCATAACCTTCCCAACAATACTCGTCAGACATCTCAGCCTGTAATTTTCTGGTAACTGCTTATAGCCTTTCTTAAAGATAGGCATAACTACAGCTTCTTTCCGTGCAGAAGATAGTTTCGCTGTATCTAGTGACTGAAATGCTGTATCTAGTGAAAAATCTATTAACTACTGAAGCTAAATGCTTTGCACAGTTCTTCAGATAAACTGTCGGAATGCCAGCGACATCAGTCGAGTATCTTGCATCTAATCTTTGAAGTGTTTGAGATGTTTCAATATTTATAAATTCAATATCTTCAATTGGTTTAGTATATTTTTGTCCAACGTTTGGTAGTTGATCCGCAGGTTCTGTTGTGTACATCTCTTCAAAGTAGTCTGCTCTCTGCAATTTTTACTGGGTCTGATATTGTGGACCCTCTACTCTGGATGAATTTAGGTGGTCCCGTTTTGCAAGCTGTTTACTTTTGGATATAAGAGTTTACTCGGTTTTGTACAACTTGCATTTACATTTTTCTCTCCTTGAGCCTGTTGGCGACTCCTATACTCCTCGTAGTCTTCAACTGTTCCAGATCTCCTAAACCTGTACCATGCTCAGCATTTCACTCTGATTTTCTTCTTGACATCATGATTTATCCAGCATTTGTCCATATTTTTATTTTTCATTTATTTTTGGCGAGTTGGTAATTGGTAGTTGTTTAGACGTGTCACAGAATTTTTCATTGTAATCGATTCACGGTATTCATCAAGGTGCTCTACCACTGACCGATAGCCTGCTTTGGGGTAGCTCCATGCCTTGCCCTGACAATTGTTGGCAAGTTAAAATCTCTGATAATTATAACAGGCACATGTCTTATCAATTTTTTCAAAGAGTTTAAAATCAGATTGACTCAGTCTAGTATCAGATGATGTATGTCTGTACACTCCGCTGAGAGCGAATTGTAATTTTCCATAACCTTTCTACATCATGGTTTTCAAAACCATGCATCATCATTACTCGTACTACCACCGATCCAATTTTCTGTCTCACGTAAATCAGTTCTCCTGTCCCCCCCCTCCCCCTCCCCATATATTTGGTCTAACCCTGTGATAGATAGAGATATCAGGAATGTGAATCAAAGTGTTTGCGATATTTGGATTAAGCCAAGATTTCATAACTATCATGATATCTGGTTGTACAGAGTAAACTTCTGAGAGAAATTGGTCGAACTTGGGAAAGAGAGATGATATATTGGTAAACAAAATTTTAAGATTAATCACTTGATTGTTCGTTGCTGCCCCATGCCATTTCCCTTCCCTTGAACAATCCATGGGTTACCTCTAATATACTTGATAACTAGATTCGGATTCAATTTCTGTTTATCAATCAGTTTTTCCTCGAGATTTTCAACTCCTTTCTCTGCATTGGAGTAAGATCATTGTTTACTGTTAATCCATCGAGTAATTTTTTACCCTTTCTCAGTAGCTCTGTGGGCATTATTCAAGAAAACCTTTATAGGTCTGGGATTAAAGGCCTCACGATCTAATTTGTCCAATCTCACGGTATACGCCACGTGATCTTCAATATCTATCTCTAATTAACTCAAAGCATTTCTCACCGTTTCCAGATCTTGAGATGGGTGCTCCTTGGCTTTGCCACTATCAGCTTCCTTCATCCCATAAAGGATTACATTTTTTTGGTGCCACATATAGCCACCAACTCCCTTTCTGGGTACAATGTGTGCAGCGACTCACCTCGAAGGAAATTGTAATCATAAACAGTTTCAAGTTAAGGTTATCATACATGGTCGTTTTTTGTTCATGAGGTGCGCCACCATGCGCTCCCATGTCTGAGGCTTCCTCCATAGTGCCCACTGCCAGTTGCTTCAAGGAACATGACTATCTGCGACTATGAGCTGCAGACCCTTGACCCCCTTCCTCTGTGACATGGGGATTCCAAGATGGATTTTCTGCTTGGGATTTCCTTCCCTTAGCTAGTTTCTCCTGTTTTAAGGAACTGGAGACTTGCTCATCCTTGTTGGCTCCACCTCAAGTTGCTCCCAGATCCCATTACCAGGGTCCACCATGAGGAGGTGAGAGATTGGACTTGTCGGCCACGCAATGGCAAACCCATTATGTCAGCTTTTAGGCCCATATTGTTGCGATCCTGTACAGAAAGGCTTCTTGGTACTTACTGGTGTAGGTTTACTAGCATTGCCTACACCAATGACACCCTGGGCGCTATCAGAACCCCAAAAGAAGAAGTAATTTACTGCATATAGTATCAAGATATATCAACTATCAGCATATACTATCAACCAAAATTATTACTTCCCATTGCAGCAGTACCATGCTCTCTCCGTACTATAGGAATACATAGAATGTGAGAGAGTAAATAGTGGTGCAACAGAATGTCAAACTTTCTTGTACTAGTTAGTTTCCTTATTCTTCAGTCCGAAATTTCTTGTCGGTTTTGCTCAGTCTTCTCAAAGTACTGAAAAGACAATTGTCTGACTAAAATGTCGCACAATGTCGCAAATGTCGAGTAAAACGCCCAATAAAAAAAAAAAAAGTTTTGAGCGTAGCGGACACTATGATCCATCTTCTTCCATGACTCCCATGTTGGTTTTCTGGCATGAAAATATTCCTAAGGAATAACTTGTTTGAGTCGTGATCTCGTCGTACAGAAAGGGCACTGCATTTCCGTCGGAACAAGGTTTAGGTTCACCATCCAGTCAACCACAGTCAGAGTTCCGTCGAGACTGTTGCTGATAGCTGCATGAAATTGAACCTTGACATCTTCAAAACTCAAAGGCGCAGAAACCAAGAAGTAAAACCAAAAAAAAAATACAAAATGCACAATGTGGCAAAACAGTGCATGGGTTGGTATCATATGTTGGTATCCTACCCACTGTTGGTGTCCTATGTATTTTGCAAGTAGTGGGGGTAATTAATGTACAAGTGAATTCAGCACTTTGCTCATAACCAGCAGATTGCTTGAATACTCCAATTTTTCACGTTTTCCCAGTACGTTGGTTCCCTAGTAAGTAGAATTGAAATATCGCTTTACGCATATTATAGAAGAGGTAAAATCACATTGTATATTCACATTTTCATTGGAAAATTTGAAGCTATTTTTAAGAAAATGTTTGAGCATTTCTGAAAATAAGCATTTTGAATCTCATTTTCACCCAAAACTTCAATTCTTCACGATACTTCGTAAGAAATTATTTGAAACATTAAGAATAAATCAAACTGACATTTATGTTGTGTTATTCAGTTCATTTGGCACGCAGTATGCAAAAACTGCAAAGAAAAAATTGGGAACAGATTTTGAGTAACTGACATTTGAGCGTTTCTGAAAATGTGGAATTTCGAACTCCTTTCCACAAAACTTTTGATTTTTTGAGAAATGCAATATTGTATACAAATCATCAGTAATGTTAATATTATTGACGTGAAAGTGATGTCAGAAGTATTACATTTGTGTAATTTTTGTAATAATAAAAGAATACATGATGTTTGTTATTGTAAGTTTCTAGACATTAATAAAACAGATACCAGTTGACCAGATGAAGGCAACATGATCATTTTTATGTGAATGGCAATTTTTTAATCAAAATGCTCAAAATGTTTTATGATGTCAACTAGCCTGGACCCTGGGTTGTTTAATGTTTGGAATCCAAATACAGTCGAAACATTAAATAAATATGCAACATGAAATAAATTGTTATAAAAAAATTGTCTGTTTAATTAATAGAAACATACAATAAAATAAACATTACAACAGACTTTAAAATATTGTTCATGATGTTTATGTCATCTCATACAGCGTATTTTTATTAACAGGCCATAACCTTCGAACATACATTCATAGAAGAAATGTAAAGAAAAAATTTGAAGCCATTTTTGATAAAATTTTGAAAATGTCGCAAAAGCTTGATGTAAAGTACCTTCAGAATTCAAAAAAATCTTTTTAACATCACCAGGCTTTGAGTAAAGTTAGAACATTTTGGGGAATATTCATTTGGCCATAAATCCAGTTTTATTTTTCCACTAAACTTTTAAAACCATCAGAGCGAATTATGAAATATTTTAGCTTTTTATTTATTTATTTTATTTATATATATATATATATATATATATATATATATATATATATATATATATATATATATATATATATATATATATTTTAAATTTGTTTACTGGCCCTTTCATGGGTTCATTTCGATAATCTGTTAATTAATTAATCCAGATTATGATGTACTGTATTTTAGATAACTGAAAATAGTTTGTGATGGTCTTACTTCTGAAGAACATCTAAATATCCTCTTGTGTGTACTGGACTGTTACAGGTTGAAATTCACTCCTGCAGATCTTCCATTGGTAGTGCAACACTACCTTCACACTGTTACATTTTGTCATTGCAGCCAGGCATGCTTTAAAGAAGGGATTTGTGTGTATTCAAACTTGGCTATGAACTGTATAGCAGCAAATATTGTCCGTGGTATTAATCTCTATGAAGAAGTGCCTGTACAATACAGACTATGTTCTTATCGCTGTGTGGAGAAGTTCAACAGCTATTGTTCGTGAGTAGTTCCTGTAACTTGGCTTACATGTTTGGCATTGGAATGGAGGTGATGAGCATCTTCAATAGCATTACTGAAGACTAAAATCAAGTGTCATGTGACAGTGATTTTGACATGAGTATATTAAAGGCTTTTGTGTGCCTTTGCAATAGTACAAAAAGGAACAATAATAATGAGAAGTTTATTTTTCCACATGCAAAATCAGAAAACAGAATTTTTCCATATGCACACTTCCCTGAGAATAGCAATGCCATGATTTACATCATTGGCTTGCTTTCTTAGCCGTATTCAGAAAATCACTTTATGTTCAGATTTGCCCTTGACACAGACTGAAGCACTAATTCATCACCAACTTGTATAAACTATTGAAATTTGAAAGATGTCTTCTGTATTCAATAGTCATGAAGTTAATGATTCTTCATTGTCTATGGGCCATCAAAACATGGGTATAAATTGAATGAAGTATGTGAAAGTGAATTGAAATGTAAATAGTCTTTCAGGTCTTAAGAGATCAAAAATATTTAACTTATTTATTTCAGTGTTGCTGAAAATTATTGCTGAAGTACTAGGAAACTTACATACAAAGATGATCTTCTCACTTGCAAATATAATTTCCTTTTTAGCTACAACTGGATTGATTCATGCTCTGTTCTCTTATGACTCTTTCCTTATCCTTCCTGTACCATTCAAATTTGGATTAGAACTACACATTTGGATTAGAACACAAAAATATTTACAAAAACCCAATGTATGTTTTTGTAATTCAGACATTTTGCCTTAAAAGAACTAATAAAGGCTTTTTATTTAAAATTTGATTGAGAGAACCGATTGTGGCAGTGGTTTAATCCCTGTTGAAATAATTCAATCAACACACACAAATTCAGTTAAAAATAGAATAAATGGAATGGAATTTGATAATTTTTATATCTCTACATCCAGTACATAATCTGGCCATGTCCACGCTGCAAAAATGTTGTATTTTGTTGTTGTTTTTAAATGTGCCTTTCTTTAATTTCTTTTGTCTATTATTTTGATACCTTCATACAAAATTGCTTTAATGTTATATTAGATATTATGTATTTAATTTGTGTAACTTAGTACTAGTTAATTTTAGCGTTCTATTGTGAAACAATATTGTGTTTAAATTCTATGTCTATATTAAGTGTATTCTGTTCATTTATCTGGAATGCAAAACCAAATTTTGTTCCAACCAAATCTTAAGTGGTCATCGTTTGTAATTAATTTACAATTGATGCATTGCTATGGCAAAGTAAGTTGCATTGCGGGTAAATAATGTAGAAGAAAGTGTGGTGTAATATTGTTTCAACAATTCTTGCTTGTTGCTTCAAAGTTGCGTGCGGTCATTCTTTTAAAACCTGCTGTTTAAGTTAAATCAGTCATCTGGTATAGTCATTCATTTTTAATCAGTGATATCTAATAACCAGTTCTGATTATAATGTCAAACTTCTAAAGCAGTTCATGAAAATTAAGAAAAGATTAACAAAATTAAGTTTTTTCTCTAACTCTGAGAGAAAAGAAGTCAATGATTTGAATGCCGTCATAATGTTTTGTCTGACAGGAAGATAATTTATCTGGATTGTTTATTTATAGGGTGGGACATTTGTGTTTATTGTTAGTTCACCAAAATTTGAGAGTAAGGAATATTACTGGTGTAAGTAATATCTGTCCTTGTCGTCGGAGTATATTTTGTAATAAAAATATCACTTTTTGCATTAAAACTTCATTTTTTTATTATAGTAAGAGTGTGAATGTTAGGCAAAATGCCTGTAATATTTTACCTGCACAACCCATCTTGGCCAATGAGCTTCGTTCCACCTCCCTGATACAATAAATAGGTGAAGGTAAAAGCTCACAGTATGCACTGCTGACAACGTTCTAAAGACATCATCTTTATTGGAGAAACAGAAATATGTTTACATTATTGTGTGTGTATTGTTGTTGGTTTTTATTTTTTATTTAATGAAAAGAAATAGCTGAAGCAGGTTCAGAACCTTCACAGGAGACGTCTCGAACCTGAAACTTCCGACAAAGTTAGGAGAACATAGCAGCTAACACAAATTTATTGAGAAAATTGGGAAGGCATGCACATTAGGAAAAGGGATTGAGATTTTGATATATACATTGGATTGGGATTGTGCTTTCACTGAAGCAAGAATTTTGACGATACAAAGAATAAAGTTTAAAAGAGATATTTCAATTATATTCAATTCCCCAGAAACACGCAGTAAAAAAGGTGACATTCGAAGACCCCAATTGATCATACTTTGCGAAACAATTTCCTTAAACATATTTTTACCAACTTTCAACATATCTTCCAAGAACAATGTTGATTTATAATATTTTAAATCTTCAATAGTGTCTCATTAGTTAACATTTACCCTGACACAGTTGATACGAAGGAATTTATTATAAATTGAACACGATTCATCGCTTCGGGCAAACAAAGTCAGTATGCTTCCCATGTCAAGAAACTTACCAGCAGTGCATTGTGTTGAAATGTGGGTTTGAATTTGATTTTACACAGGTTGACATCACTTATAAAACGCTAGTGGCCAATTTTTTACTTAATACTCCCACTCTACCCTCATTTCTCCAGGCCATCGGTCAAGAAAAGTTACAGGGTTATTACTGTTAAGGATTTAAAAATGACTACATGAGTTGACATTGTGACATACTTTGTTCACCAAAGGTAATTTTGCCTATTTCTTTAATTGTTACCCATTTACCTGTCGTGCAGTACTGTTTACTTCCTAATCTGTTGACTCTTGGGTTGGTTTTGATGACAAAAACTCAATGTTACATTTCACAAACCTAATTTTTTCTTTAAGAGACCGCATTTATTACATATTAAAGCTTACTGTAGTATTGGCCTTGCAAGTCAAATACAAGATAAACAAGGTGGTGTTTTGCATAATGTCAGAGGACTTATATTTAATAAAACCCAAAATTTGCAGAGGTTATTTACAAGTGTAGAAACTAAAATCACTCCTTGCTCCTTACGCTATAAATACTTCAACTCTTCAAAGTTGGTGTGTATATTTCCTAAGGAAATAATTCAAAACATTTTGAAACACTATCCCACGACAATACATTTATTTATAATTAAGAAAAGCCTGATTACCATGCATCAAGTAATTAGTGCATTCAAAGACTCTTGGAATAACAAACAAAATTTTTTTATTTCCTTGGAGTTTAAAGTCATCAGCAAAAGAAGTGCCAAGGCAGATTTCAATTAATTTTTATATTGTTTATGAATATTAGACGTAGTATAGGTCCTAGCTACTTCCTTCCTAACAACTAAGATTAAATCCACAGTAATAAACTACCGAACAGCCTACAAAATCAAGTTCTTCGACAGCAAAAAGTGATTTACTCTATCAAAAACTTTTTGGAAATTGTGTAAATCATAACTGATTTGACTTTTCTTTTCAGTTTTTCTAGTATGTAATTTATTAATTTAAACAGGCAATCACCCAATTAAAATTTATATACAATATAAAATTAAGTAAATGAATCGTTAATTATAGTCATTCAAAAATATAATTTCGCCAGATCCTTGAAATAAGAATGAGATTTATCTAGATCAACATTTATACCATTAGGTTCTCAACATTCTCCATAATGGTGCATTACAATACAAATTTGTTTTTGCTGTAAGAACATAAAAAATTTCTTGATTGTGAAGACAAAGATTTTGTGTAGGTATTTTCCATTTGATTTCCTCTAATAGTTTCATACAATCAACTTTGTTGCCAAGTAATTTATTCAAAAACAATGCATTATTAGATTATAAAATAACTTCAACTCTAAATACTAAATGAAATAAAAGGCTCTAGAATATCTTTACTGATTTCTTTAAGACGCTTGATACTGTTGAACACATTTTATCAATTAAATTGTCTAATTTTGAAATACATGGAGCCACTTTGAAATGGCTCAGAGATTATTTATTCAGAAGAACTCAAAATGTTAAATATAAAGGTTACATGTCACGAGACGTTGCATCTGGGTTTCCCCTAGGTAATTTTCTATCATTTGCGGAATTGTATTATGAAGTTATGACACAGGGTGATAACCTTGATTTGCAAATGAATTTAAATTCTCTGCGAAATTGGTATGAAAGTAATAAATTAAATTTGAATATTAACATAAATGTAAAACTAAGGCCTTCATAAAAAACAAACATAAGGGTTACATAATTACGAGGGCAAATAGAATGCTCTGTAATACAATGAAAAAAATGCTCTCGTGGCTCAGTGAAAAAGTCGTCTGCCTTTCACCACTGAGGTTGCGGGTTCGATTCCCGTATAATAATAATGATAATGATAATAATAGTAATAATAACAATAATAATAACAACAACTTTTTATTGCTTATAAACGACATAAAGCATCAAGCAAAGTCAGCCTAGAAATTATTTAGAATTACAGTAAGTTAATTTCATTAACTTTCAATAATAATATAATAAGTTTACATTATCTTTCTAAATTACATGATATAAAAATACCTAATTGATTATTATAGACAATTACATTATTTTAAGTTATAACGAATTACATTCGATTACATAACTTACAGTAATAATGTAAATTGTTTACTTAATGAATTACATGTTTAATGATGCAATTGCTCACAATAAACATTAAGGTAAATTACATTTTAAACTATACAAATCCTCATTAATATATAACAAATAACATTAACAATAAACTAGTAGATTATGATAGTGGCAAATAGCTTACAATTAGAGTAAGTAATTCCCTTATCTTAGAGTAGCAGTTTAATTAACTTACAATGACTTTAATACATTAGGTGTACAATTAATGATAATAATTACATTAATTACAATATCTTGACATATAATTACATTATTTACTACATTACTGAATAGTACATTGCCTTATTGTACTGAATGAAGACAGGTATAAAGAGTGGTCACTCTTGCAGAGGTACATGGTTTTTAATTACAGAAAATTAAAGCAATTCAGTTTTTATTTTAACTGAGAGTTTATTAAAGAGCTGTGCAGCAATGCAGAAAGGATATTTGTTAGTTGAAGACTTGCTAGTGTAGTGTCGTGTGGTAGTTCCTATGTCCTCTTGTATGGTGGTTATGTATCTCTTTATTGCTCACAAAGTATTGATTTTGATTATTTGTCAATAGTAATAATACTTTGTAAGTGTAGAGTGCTAAAACAGTGAGTAATTCATTTTTAATAAAGGAATCTTTACAGGACTGTCTGGGATTCAGTTTAAAAATGCTTCTTATACATTTCTTTTGAAGGACCATTAATCTATCCATATTTTTTTGTGTTGTACCACCCCAAATTTTATTGCCGTATTGAAGTTGAAAGAAGATTGTCCCATAATATACTGAAATTAGTGCATCAATTTCCAGGTGTCTGGAAAAGTACCTCAAAAGGAATATATTAGAGTTTATTTTACTACAAAGTGTATTAACTTGTTCGTTATATGTGAGGTTTTGATCTATGAATATTCCTAAGAATTTATGACAGTTTGGTTCACTGATTCATTGTCTACTTCCACTTTTATGTTTTGGTGTTGGTGACCGTGATGAAACTTGAAGTTGATTAATACAGTTTTATCAACATTTAATTTCAATTCATTTATGGACAAATAACTTTTAATTGATTTTAATGATTCAGTCAGATTAGCTTCTAGATGACAAAGATTTTGCCCACTACTTATTAATGTTGTATCATCTGCATAAGAAATTACAGAGAAATCAGATGAGCTTGGAATATCATTAATATACAAAAGAAATAGCAGAGGCCCAAGCACCGATCCTTGTGGGACACCAGATGTAATTGTATCAAAATTTGATGTAAATTTGGATAGGAAATTTTCAGATTGCCAGAAGATCTCAATACATTGCTTACGTCCTGTGAGGTATGATCTAATGAGGTCATTGACTCTATCCCTTATTCCATAATAATCAAGTTTTGCCAACAGTTTCACATGAGATACACTATCAAATTCCTTTGAAAGATCCCGGAATAAACCTGCTGTTTCTCTATTGGATTGCAAATTTCCAATGATTTCATGTATGAACTCTACAAGAGCAGTGGTGGTGAAGAAGCCCTTGCTGAACCCATGTTGTGCTTTATTAAAGATATTATTAGATTCAAGAAAGCAATTAAGTCTTGCTAATATAACTTTTTCATAGAGTTTGCCAAATACTGAAGTTAGAGTTATGGGTCGGTAATTCCCAATATTTGTGTATTATTATTATTCTTAGCAAGTGGTCTTACAATACTAATTTTTAAAGATTCTGGGAAAGTGAATGCAGCCAGAGATGAATTTATTAAGTAAACTAATATATTAAGAAGAGCAGGCTTACATTTTTTAAGAATTATTGAAGATTTTTCATCATTCCCAGTTGAGCAACTATTTTTGAAGGAATTTATCAGTTGATTGACTTCAGTAGCATTTGTGTGAAGGAGAAACATAGATTTTGAAGTTCCAGAAGATAGGGAATCAATAGTATTATTGGTTACAATGTATTTGTAAGCCATGGGGCCGCGGGACGTGTCACACGTCGCGTTTTCCATGGTGCATGTTTATCGAAAAGGTTAGATATAATTTCGTTGAAGTTATTGTATCACTTGTGTCACAGGTGAATGTGTATTTAGGTAGTTCAAGGCTAATGGGGCAATTGATTATTTCAAAGATTTGTGCAGTGTGCTCAGATAGATGAAAATCAATATTATGAGAAGAGTATTTATACATTTCAATATGTGTAATGATGTGGACTATGGTAGACCTGGAATGGGTTATAATATATGTTGGCCCTAATTCTACATCATGAAGATCGAAGCTCTTTAGTAAATCATGTAGTTCATTATGTTCAATATTAATGTTCAGATCTCCCAAAATAATTAACTTTCAATTGTTGTTTCCTATAAGTTTAGTTAAAAATTCTTCCAACCTGACTAGAAAGTCATTAACGCTCAAATTTGGGGATCTATAAATGCCTACGATTTTTGTTTCCTTTTATTGTGTTTACATCTACACTTGCTACTTCAATAGTCATTTCAATGCTCATATCTCTAATCCAGTTTATTAATATGCAAATTAAATTATTCTGGACTATTATTGCAACACCATCACCTTTGTTAAATTATCTACAGAAACATGCGTGGAGTTTATAGTTAGAGAAGTTAATTGTATTGATTTCATTATATTGTAGACCATGTTCAGTAATAACTCCTACATGTATACAAATTTCTTAAGTATCAAACTGTTCAACCTTGTTATGTATGTACTGAATATTTTGGTGAAGTGCATTGAGGACACTATCTTGTTTTAAATTTCTACCACATGTGTGTTGTCTTGTTTGCTAAATGTCAAAGGGTGTCTTCTTCTTACATGTTTGCCTGACGTTGTGTGGTTGTTGTGGTGATGATGTGGATGCCACAATGGAAGCAAAGGTTTGGGAAGGGAGATAGGGTGTGGAAACCCCAATGGAAGCAGTGGATTGGGAACCTCATGTGAAATTTGTTACAACAAAACGACTTTGCATGTTTCACAGGTGCTAGGCCAACCCCCTGTGAAGTGTTCTAAACCCTACCCCAACCCTAATTCCTTCCCAATTCTGGCCAATCTTGTTCAATTTTCTCAAGTACGTATTGTTGATCAAAAACTAATAAATTAGTTGTAGTTTAGTTTTTTCCCCCTAAAACCATATAGTTCTTGAATTAACAATAAATTAAGATACAGATTTTTTAGTGACTACCCTTCAAACAGATTAGGAATAGTACTGAATTTGGAAATAGGCCTATAATTTTTCATATCGGAAAGATTCCGAGATTTAAAAATAGGAGTTATGAAACTGTTTCCAAACTGGAAGAATGGAACCCTCTTGAAGGGACTTGCAGGGAGGTCTCTCAAGTATTCCTTTTTTTCACCAGTCGTCTTTATCTTCCCCATCGTTCATTCTCGTTCTTTGATAACATCCTGTCTCTTTTCTTCTACCCTTTCTATTCCACTGGCCCCCCTGTATGCTGTACGACCACCCGTGTGTTTGCTGTGCATGGCAACCCTTGTCGGAGGGGATGTGTGTCCTTGCATTCGAGGAACCTTTCCCAACTACTTGTGCTACTTTCTACTTAGTACTTCAGAATACGTTGCTTCGTGTTTTGGGGAACATGCCTTGAGTGTTTCCAACACACTCACTTTGCCCTCGGACTTTTATAGACGGGGGAGCTGACCCACTCCCGATCAATCGGTTCGGATTAGGTCTGTGAGTTAACTCCAGGGTGTTCCCCTGCGAGTGTGCGGCGGAGAATAAACCATATCGCCCCCTGCTATATCTCCGTGGCAACCCTGTCACTCCCGCAGAGTGTCTTTTTGTTGGGCTCCATAGTGGGTGGGGACCAGGGGAATGAATTAGAATTCCTTCCCATGGATTCAAAAACACCCCTCCCCACCCTCTTCCCAAAGGAAGAGGGGACTAAATGAATGAAACGTTGATCTCGAAAGCTTTTTCTGCGAAGAAAGTGATACGCCAATGAAACCCCGCTTCCTTTTAATGACATGCAGCGAAGAAGGGAAAACAATGAAAAGTTAGCTCAATAAAACTCGCAATGGCTGTAGAGAAATTAGGGAAGTTCCAGGCAGTCGTTCGCCAACACTGGAATCAACCTTTTCGAATGTTAGTCAGACGAACAGATTGACAGTTTTAAAAGTGAAGGAAATAGCCGGCCTCCATTGTGCAAGTGTCGACCCACTCTAAATTAAACCTATGTAAATATGGGTGTTGTTAATCATGATGATTTTGCTACCGAAACCGGTGTAGACCTGAAAGCCTTGCCCGGTGGACATATCGACATGCACAGGATTCAACGGAAGGTGAACGGTGTACTCGCCCCCATCTCAACTTTGATCCTCACACTCCGATCCGATCCTCCAGATCTTCCCGCCCCGATCTTCCAGAGAGGATCTCATGCCGTATGTGCCGAATCCCTTCACTGCTTAAGTGTCGCGTTCGGCCATACCCAGCAACGCTGCATGGTCAGCGCTGCCTGCGCCAAAGAGTGCCACAATTTTGAATGCAAATCCGGCCCAAAATGTGTGTAAACTTCACAGGTGACCACACATCAAACTCATGTCAATATTTTGAAAAAGAAAGATACAAATTGTACCCCGGGCGGCCCCTTTAGGGGGAGGCAAAAGTTCGCAATAAATAATTACAATATCTTATAAAAGTTTGAACCATTTCATATTTTTGTCACATCTACGATTCGGGCCGATCGAAACGAGCACGGAATCTCTTTCATTACTTATTCTGTGACGAATTCTTCAAATGAATGTAAATATATAAAAGACAATGTTTGTTTTTGGTTCGTACTTAATGCGCTGCCGTACCGTTCGTCCATTCAATATATGTACGTAAAGTAACGTACTACATGAATTGTATGTGGATTTCTGATAGTGAGTTGTTGATGCCGACTCTTGATGAACGTGATGTTTACGACGTGTGTTGTTGTTGGAAATATACATTTATATTGTAAGGTTGAAGTTTGTGAACATGTCGACAGTGTCGCCATCTGCGTCTAGTATATTATTGGAAATGTACTATATATTGAGAGATTGAGGTTTGTGAACGCGCCGACACTGTCGTCATCTGTTTTTGGTATGTAAACGAATGATCATATTCATTCGTCCCTTTTGTCTTACTGTGCAGCAATGTAGTGCTTGTAAAAGACCGTCAAAGACGTTCAATAAGAGTTTATGTATATGTATTTTGTTATAAATAAAAGTGAAATGCAGTGTAGTTCTGAAGAGTTAATTTAACAGTTGTAATTATAAATATCAGTATTGCATGAAAATATTTTCCCTACGCCGTTAAATAAGTTTTTTTGACATATATTACGGAGTCGTGAATGTTGTATCCTTGATAGTTATTGGATTGCTAAAGGTATAGAAAAACACTGCACCATCCAATTCATTTCATGGTTTTATTTGACTAAAATTAAACTGTACAAGTTGCGTCAAGTAGGAAAACTAACATCACCGTTATAATAAAGTGGATAGTCAAGGCTCAGCTCCGAGATGGCGTCACTGTGCACCAATGAAAATGAAGAGATGATGCCAATGCGTGACCACATGTTTTGTTTTTGTCATGGCAGTTCTCCCATGCTTATTTGAAAAACGGGTTAACGTTTTAAGTATGAAGTCATTGAGGCGTCTTGTAGATCGGTGTGTATGGGTATTTCTGGTGTGTATTTCAACTGGGACTTGTGGTTGATCTACGTGCAGTTCTTCATTACGCTGGTTGAATGGAATGTGTACCAAATCTCCCAAGTCAACTTGATGTTTTTATTATCAAGATTCGGCGCAAACCTTACTTTTTTCTTTGGCGTTTCTGCTAAAGTCGGTTAATCGTAGTTGGTCTATATGCCGTTTGAAGATGTAACCATTTAATTTCACTAGATAGTGCAATTGTCCAAATTTTTTGATAATTACTCCGAACTTCCATTAGTTTTTATTGGCAGTGTAGTCAGAGGTAGATTTACGCATAGGCACAGTAGGCACGTGCCTACGGCGGCAAATTTTCAAAGGCGCAAAATTTTCTTGATATTTTCTAAAACAAATTTAGGTTCTCTAAAAACTATAACAGCATAAATCATATTTTTATTTTAAAAATCATTTAAACGAGACTAAAGCCGCCCTCTCAACCTTTGATTTATAAATTAAGTTTGAATTTCAAATGGGGACATTTTCAATGTTACAGAATACATGAAAAGAATTCGCCAACGACTTCTGATTGGCTGATTGAGCAGAAAAAATTACATTCTTATAGTAAGGAGTTTGAATTAGCCAATCAAAAATCGCTGACGGATTTCGCCATGCATTCATATTGCGCCATATAGCAAGTAGCGACATCTATTACTCCTTGAGTTAGTTCTAGTAGACGGATCTGGAAATAACCCTTTTCTTTCTTTTGTTACTATTGTTGTGTATCGTTTATTGTAAGAGCCTGCTGAGTAAAAATGATATTTTGAAGCTTTAAAATGAGTGATTATCGAAAAAGGCTCAGCGGAAGTCAATATTTCAAAAATCCGAAAAGAAAATGAAGAGAAATGTCAAAATGAAACTGATAAGACAAAGAAAAATGAATTCTTTAAATCTATATGTGAAACTGATCACTGCTGCAGTTGCATTCGACAATTCTATTACTGAGTTGGTATAAACATATAGATTAGATAACATATTTAGTTTTCAGCTTGTATATTTTTTCCATGTACTAATAACTTGTGATAAATAAATGTTAACATTAGTATATTTTAATGCAGAGTTGTGTTGCTAAAATATTCTCAAAATGTAAAAAATGTTTAGTACAATGATTAGAAATTAAATATTCTTGACGTGTGGTTGTATTCGTTAAAATGAACTATATCTTAATATAGAATTTATATAAATTAGCATAAAATATGTTACTATAATTATGTTACTAAACTTTATTTTATATAATATGTAATAATACATATAATATTTTGACTCTTTAATTTATTCAGGGTTATAACTGAATCTAATAATGAGACTGCAAAGTTCCAAACAGCCAAAAATGAAATGGTTCCTCAAGCAATTGAAAATATAACTGCGATTGATTATGAGTCGACGATTCAACCGATGTAAATAGTTTAAGATTGGTTGTATAATTAATTATATATATATATATATATATATATATATATATATATATATATATATATATATATATATATATATATATATATATATATATATATATATATAATCTTTCCAGAATATTTGTTTATAATATTACAATACATTATTATAATAATTTATTATTTTCTTTTTTAATTAAATAGGATTTCTACCGAATGTATACAACTGCAAAAACATAAAATTGATGAAACCATAACTTTGACTGATCGTTTTTGTTGGAAAAGCTATCCAGCTTTGTGGTCTATTAATGAAGCTACACGTGATTATGTTGCCAAGCATGGGTTCGAATAAAACAAAAACGCTGACTTTTCTAAATCAAGAAAAGAGTACAATGATAGCAAATATAGTTACTTAACGTCGAATATGTTTGAGTATACACATATCAGTAAAGAAAAAATGCCTTGCAAGTGGCTCGTTTACTCTGAGAGCAATGGAACTGTTTTCTGCGGTGTTTGTCTATTGTGATTCAATGATTGGAAAAATGCGCATACCAAATAAAAAGAACATGAGAATTCTACATGTCATAGAAACTGTACGTCCGCATTGAAAAATAGACAGCTGACTGAAATCCAAGTGAATAAGCAGCTGCTTGAACAAGTTGAAACCGAGGCAACTTATTGGAGGAATGTTCTTGAGCGTGTCATTTTAGTAATAATAACTCTTGTTTCAAGAGGGCTTCCTTTGAGAGGACATGTCGAAAAGTTTGGAAATAATCAAAATGGTAATTACATGATGTTACTTGAGTTAATTTCGAAAACCACTTCTTAGTAGATCACATACAAAAATTTGGTAACTGCGGAAATGGAAATACATCGTATTTATCCACCACGACGGTTGAAGAATTAATAGGTATATTAGCTAAAGCAGTTAAAGATGAGATTCTCCGAAACATTCGAAGTGCCAAGTATTTCTCCATAATTGTGAACTCTACACCAGACACGTGGATCAACTCGCTATAGTTATTAGACATGTGGGAAAAGATGGTACACCAAAAGAGTCATTTGTGAACTTCCTTCCAAACACAGGCCATAAATCAAAGGAGATGTTCGACGCTGTATTTAATTTTATGAAGATTAACGAGCAGGACATTGATAATTGTCGTGGTCAGTCCTACGACAACGCGTCAAATATGTCCGGGCTTTACACAGGTCTTCAAGCCAAATGAAAGATGTAAATGCTCTAATTGAATTCATCCCCTGTTCTGCTCATTTAAATTTAGTTGGTACAAATGCAGCTGAAGCATGCACTTATTTTCTTCTTATACAAAATTTATATAATTTCTTTAGTGCATCTACATCAAGTTAGATGAAGGATCCAGTACATCCTCTTTGAAAAGTCTTTCAATTATGCGCTGGTCAGCTCGAGATGATGCATGTCAGGCTCTAAAACATCGTTAGCAAAATGTTATGTCCTTCAAATTATTCTACTCAAAAACCGTCAACGCGTGCAGAAGCTAAAGGTCTTATTATTGCTTTAAATCGACTTGAAAGTCAGGGCCGGATTTATGCATGTGCTGACAGTGCTGCAGCACAGGGCACTCCACCAAAAAGGGGCCTCCACCAAATAAAAAATTAAAACTTTTTAATTTTGGTCTATTTTTCCGCAAAAACTTTTTAATTTCATTGTTATGTAGTAATTTGTATTTTTTTAAATTTAGATTTCATGATGCATTTTTAGTCTCAAGAATATCTACTTATTTAGTATGTATTCAAAGTTATTTATGATTTATTCAGTATTAAACGCACATAATTTAACCGAATATCGTGTTTCAAACATGATCACCGGTTTCGACTTGCTCTTTTGGCTAAGCCGATCTGATTTTATACTATGAATAACGTAACTTTTATTTTGATTAGATATATTTGAATTTGAAAGTTTATAAATGCAATAAATTTATTGAAACTTTACTATTACTGAGATCGTATTTTATCTGACTTCATTTACTAATATGTGCCGATTATTTATAGTCCGAAGTAATATATAATCGAATATGACTGTGTTTCAAGACTCGTAGTGAAGCACAAGCTTTATATAACAAAATGAATATGTTAGAAATCGCAATTTATGCAGTATTTTGGAATGATGTCTTGAGCAGAGTAAATGACACAAATAAAGTACTTCAGAATTCCAAGTTATATTTGAATACTGCTGTTGCAGCTATTAAATCGTTGAGATTATTTATTCAAGAAAGGCGCGACAGTTTTGAATATTATGAAAAATTAGGAATGGAAAAATTTGGGACAACAGAGTATGTAATACGTAGAAAAGGACAACAGAATGTTCGTTTGGTTCCATTAGATTATGGAAATTCTGCAAACGTTCAGTTAACAGCTGCTGAAGAATTTCGAGTGAAAAGTTACCTTCCAGTAATTGACCAGTTTTTAGTTTCTTTAGATCAACGTGTCTCTGCGTATGAAATAATTTCTTCTCGGTTTGGTTTTTTATCAAAATTAGGCAACCTTAGTTCAGATGAAATAATCAAGCACGCAACAAACCTTAGTAAAATTTATGTACACGACGTCGATGAAAATCTTGGAATTGAGTTGATCCAATTCAAAGAATTCATTAACCAATTCATACAAGATGAGGAATCTAAAAGCGCCTTAAGTCGGGAACATTTTATGTATAACTTAATAATTGAGAAGGGAATACAAGACGCGTTTCCGAATGTAGAAATTATTTTAAGAATTTATCTTGTGTTAATGATAACAAATTGTACAACGGAAAGATCATTTTCAAAATTAAAACTTCTAAAAAATAGATTGAGAACTAGTATGACAGAAGAACGACGTAATTATCTTTCTATTTTGAACATCAATTTTGATATTCTAAAAGAATTATCTTTCGACGATGTAATTGAAGAGTTTGCTTACAGAAAAGCAAGAAAAGTTCCTGTAGTTTAGTTATTATAATTAAGTTGTAATGTGTTGTAAATATTCAGTTTATAAATAAAATATTGTACGCAAAAATTATTTGCAATTTTTTTTTAATTAAACATATTTGACACATAGATTTTATTTGTCAGCCGCCAACTGCATATAATATATATGGGGGAGGGGGCCTCCACCAAAAATCAGCACATGGGCACCCACCAGGTTAAATCCGGCCCTGTTGAAAGTACTATTATGACCGAGGTTTGGGGATTCATTTTAGACCGCTTAAATGCGTCGAACAAACAACTGCAAAAAGTCTATATCGATTTAAGTTCCGTGGTTGGTATTTACACTTCGCTTGTAGAACTTTTAAAAACGAACAGAGACAATTTTGAATTTTTTGAAGAGAAGGGTAAGAAGCTGTCAAATACTGAAACGTACGAATCGGAAAACAAAAGAAAAAGGAAACGTAAAATGCAATGTGATGAAACTAACAATAATGCAGCAGAACTGACCGCTCGAGACAAGTTTAAAATCGACACTTATTTGGTTATTGTAGATAAATTACTTGCAGAACTGAATAAGAGACTTGAAGCGTATAAAGATGTATATGACAAATTTAAGGCTGTCATTGAAGTAGAAAAATTATCTTTGATAGATTTGAAAAAAGCAGCGATATTTTTATGTTCACAATTTCCCCAAGATCTTGAAGAATTGCTTGTTTTTGAGCTTATACATTGAAGTTCGTATTTAAAAATCCTTGAAGATGTTAAGCCAACGAATCCTGCAGCGTTATTTAAGTGGTCACGGAAAGAAGAATTAGAATGTATTTATCCTAACGTTGACATTGCACATACAATCTTTTTATGTATTCCGATGGCCAATTGCACAGCAGAACGTTCATTCTCTTCTTTAAATGGGATTAAAAATTATTTGCGTTCTACAATGACAGATTATCGACTGAACTTCTTAGCGTTATTGTGTATCGAAGAAGATTATCTCAGCGTTTTAGAAACGTTACAATTTGAAATGTAACATGAATTTTAAACAGGGGGCGGCACATTTGATGTGCCTACAGGCGGCAAGAATATTAATCCGCCCCTGAGTGTAGTATCGCGCTTGTACGCGTTCTTCCACACTTAATTGACGTGACATAGATGTTTCAGTGTTCTGAAATTTTATGGGTTTCAGTGCATCTAGTTCAATGCGAATGGTGCGGTTCAGATACTGTTGAGCACGTGTTCTCTGGTTTTTTAAAGGAATCGCTCTGTACCTGAAAAGAATTTCCCGAACTTTCTTTCGCATTGAAAGTGGTTCGTTGATCATTGTTGCTAATAGTTTTTTCAATGTTTGCACATTCCTTTGTGCTCATCCATTCGTTGCAGGGTGTCCTGGCGCGATGAACTTGCAAAAATGCCTGATATTTGCAGAAGTGTTGAAAATGTTCACAGGAGAATATTGTAGCATTATCTGCTATTATTTCTGGAAGTCCGTGTCTTGAAAACATTTCTTGGAGCAATTCGATGGTTGATGTTGCAGATGGCGCGGACGAGCATGGTTCAATTTCTGCCCATTTCGATTTTGCATCAATGGCAACTAAAAATCATGTCCTTGGCATGGTCCTGCATAATCGATGTGAATACGCTGCCAATTTTCTTCTGTTTCTTGCCATGGGTGTAGAGGAGCTTTTGCTTGAATTTTTTTCACTTTTGCACATTCAGAACATGCTCGAACGATATGTTCGATATCCTTGTCTATGTTCTTCCTGTATACATACCGGCGTGCGAGTTGTTTCATTTTTGAAATTCCGATGTGAGTTCGATGAAGATCCTCCAAAACAGCAGCTTGTAGTTTTGGTGGTACCATGACGCGTTGACCTCTAAAAAGTATGGCGTTGTCCATGGTAAATTCTACATACGTTGATTCGACGTCTTGGAGTTTTCGGAGGATGCCAGAAAGTTGATCATCAGCTTCGGCCTCTTTCTGTATTGATTCGAATGTGATTTTCTGAGTGTAAATTCTGTTGATTGTAGAAATTGAACTTCTTCGTCGATAGCTGTTTCTGTGTGTGATTTAAGTTCTTCAATCAGTGGTATCCGCGATAATCAGCATTGGTATTCTCAGATCCTCTTCTGAATATGACTTTTTAATCGAATCCTGATAGAAAAGCTGCGTAACGTAGACGGGCTGAAGTCATCCGTGGCAATTTTGCGTGTTGATGGAAAATCCTTAATAGAGGTTGATTGTCTGTGACAAGTTGAAATTGACGTCCGAATAAATATGAAAAAATCTGTCGGTTCCAAAAACAAGTGTTAGAGCTTTTACTTTTAACTGAAATTTATGTACTGACTCGTGTTGTTTAATGTCATCTGGCAATGCGTACATGTAAAGTAACGTAAATGTATTGTATATGGATTTTTAATAGTGATCTGATGATACTGAATGTGATTTCTACGACTATGTGGAAATCATAAAATATCAGTATTGCATGAAAATATGTTAAGTACGTCAGTTTTGACAAATATTACAAATTCGCAAATAAATGGCAAGGTAGTGGTAAGATTCCAAGCTCAATAAAGAGAGGCTTGCAGGCATCACGCGGATGGCATTTGTTCATTATTCGAATAATTTCCTTATGCAATCTTAAGGTCTGAGTACTACATGATGAGTTTCCTCAGAATTTTATACCATATCTCAGGCGGGAATGTACATTTGCAAAATACACGCAACGAGCTGCATGAAGGCTGACAATTTGAAAGAATTCTGAATGCCTGTTGCGCTAATGAACTTAATTTAGTGTTTAATTTTGTTATATGTACATTCCATTTGAGGTGTGACTGACTTGAGAGACATAAACATTTTGTTACCTGAACATCAGCTAATTCATATTGTTCATTTTCAATGGAGCATGCGATTGTTGACTTGAAATGCAAAAATGCATTGAAAGTGTTTTTCCTTCGTTAACTATTAATTTGTTATTACAAAACCAACTCGAATCTTCTAAAATCGTTCTATTTATGGTTTATTTTTTGCAAAGAACATTCGTATCATCGGCAAACAGAACCGTTCTTCCGTTTTTAATAGACGAAAGCATATCGTTTACGTATAATAGAAAGAGAATAGGACCTAAGATCGAGCCTTGCGTGACCCCAATATTCAGTTGGTAAAGAATTGGAAAGATAAGTAAGTTATGTCATTTCGTGCCAGTACTGTGTTTTGAGATCGATGTTTAAGGCACGAGGTTATTCAATCCAGGGCGATACCACGAATTCCATGAGAAGGTAATTTTGATATCAAGTTATTATGGTCAATATCGTCAAAAGCTTTCGAAAGATCTAAAAATATTTCAATGGGTGCTTCATTTTGGTCCATTGATGAAGCAACATCGTTAAGAAAAGAAAAAATGGCAGTTTCCTTAGATTTTGATTTTTTAAACCCGTGTTGTAAGTCTCAAAACGTTTTTTAAGAAAAGTTTCCATTCGCGTATAGAAAAGCCTTTCTAATATTTTTGAGAAACCTGACAAAAGAGAAAATGGTCGGTAATTTTGAATTTAATTTTTGCTCCCTTTTTTAAAAAGTGGCATAATTTTTGCTGATTTGAAAATATCTGAAAATATTCCTGTGCATAAAGAAGCATTGAAAATGAGAGTAAACGGGTGTATAAAAACAGGTACACAAGATAAATAAACAAGCCGGAAACATTTGTTTGCAAATCCTGCCTTTCGGTGATAAGTTATGAATGGCAGATATGTAGGATTTAATTATTGAGAATATAAACATAATAATAATAATAATAATAATAATAATAATAATAATAATAATAATAATAATTTATTTGAATGAAAATTCTACAAAAATGGGATACAAAAATACGAAAGTTACATATTACCAGGAAAAACTGAATTATTTAACGTCAAATAGAGAACAAAAATGAATGTTCAACATCAGTTGTTTTTTAAATACACCATGGTGCTGTCGACATCATAAGATATTGTAGAAAATAAAATAAGCTTCAAATTGCATCGTAGTAAAACATTGACATTTTAGAAAATGAGAAAACTGCAGACATATGCATCTTGGTTAAAACAGCGACAAACAATTGTAGAAAATGAAATTGCTTGAAAATTTCTTTTAAGTCACATCGACCTCAATACTGACCATGAACTCTTAATCGTTTCCGGCTTCTCTCTTGTTCTGAGGGTTGGCAGCTTCAGGAGCGACTATGCAGTGCCTCCCTGCTCGTCGAACACATCGATGTACAATTTGAGTGTGTTGTTGGTCGCCCAGTCTTCAAGAGAGTGAAGCTCCAAAAGCGTTTTTATGTCTCTGAGTTTGGCATCTGAAAGTTCTTCCCCTGCTGTGATTAGTGTTGGACCGTTTGCTTTGCTGGAATTTTTTCTCCTCTTAGAATGCTTTTCCCCTCTCCTTCTTCAAAATTGTAGCAGAGCTCTTCAAGAACTAGACAAACACATTTTTGTTTTCGCTTTTCGTGAACACCATTTTTTGCATTTTTGAGTCTGGAAGTGCCAGTTACCAGTAACGTTCACTGAGCCTTCTCTTTTCAATCTTGAACAGGACATTCATTTTGCAGTAGACGTACTACCATTGCAAATTTCTCAATGTGCATATATTTCGACAATGCATCGGTAGCGAGAGCTTCATTGTAGCGTACACGTTCGCTTCAGCGCAGTATAGCAAACGCACTGTACAACCTAATTCTGAATAAGAAAAAATATCTCTTCTAATCGTAAAAAATTGAAAGGTAGCTTTGAATGTCCAGATCGGAAAGTCCTATGTCAGTTGGCGAGCTTTGTATCTGTACATGGCACGGCTACCGCCATGTCTGTTGAACTTGGCGAGTTTTGAAAACGGACTGCACCCAAGGACAACGTGGAGTTAGCTGCTTTTGCAACCGACCATGATTTTTACAGCCTTTTCGGGTTTTATAACTGATTTTCACCTTGAAACCTAATCCATCGTGTAGGTTCTGAAAAAAATCTATTCGTCAATGTGCCCAATTCAGAATAATTCAGTATTATTGACAAAAAATGCAGTTAGCGGCCTTTGCATTTGGGTTACTCAATTGTAGCAGACGTGTGAGATGAAGAATATCACATTATGGTATTACATAGCCATTAACAATATTGCGAGAAAGTATGTGTTATAGCACTAATTTTTTTTAATTGTTCAAGTCCTATGAATGATCTAATGTTTTAGAATAAATTTTGTTTTTACGGCAAAAATCTCTAACTTTAATATTGAAATTTTGCAATATTAATTTTTTGCAATTTTTGAAAATAGAGTTCGCCAAAAATGGGAGCAGCACCATTTTTTTACACATGAAAAAAATTGGAGCCAAGTTTTAGAAAATAATTGTTGAAAAATTGCCTACATTACGAGAAGGCTGGTCATATTTTCGAAAAATTGTACATTACCGTATATTTCAATATCTGTCTTTGCAGAACAGATTTCATTAAGGAAAAAACTGACTTCAATATCGTATTTGCAGGAATACGCCGAAAAGAAATTGAACTTTTGCATCTTTCGAAAAATCAATGATTTAAACGAAAATGAGACCTGCACATTCATTTAAGCGTCCTTTACGCTATCTGAGGACCAAGTGTATTAACAAAAAAATTGTGTCATTTTGAGAAATTTTTGAAAATGTTTTTGAGGCTTCATGTAGGCTCTAAAAATATGCTTGAAACTCGCAAAGCCTGGAGTTCGTTCACATCTATCGGGGAATATCAATTTTGGAGAAAATCGGTTGAACGGTTTAGGCGCTAGCGTTGACCACAGACGGACACACGGTTTGCCGTCAATCGATTTTTTAGTTTCAAGGGCCTACAAAACATGGATTCTGACTACACCACGCGTTAGAGGAAGTGCTCAGTGGCGAAGTCGCTTGCCTTTCACCTCTGAGGTTACAGTTCGATTCCCGTAGAACCCAGAGGCGGCTCTGGGATTAGGCATCAGGGAGGGCACACAAAGTTGCAGGATCAAATAAAGTTAGGCTTTTGAAATATATATTTGAAATATAATATTTGGATTGTTTAAGTCACATAAGTAAAATTTACAATCGAATTTTCTCCCCGGAAGACAGGCTAAACTCATGATCTATAAATTAAATTGAGTCTTCTGTTTTTACATTCTGTAAATCTATTACTAATTATTTAAAATGAAATGAGTCTCGTAACAAAACTCTTTATAATGAAAACATACAAAGTCCATTTAATCTCTCTTCCGACATGGCATTTCTTAAAAATGTCTATAATCCTTTCAAAGTGGAAAAAGCTCTCTCGGATTCTTTAATATAGCACATCCAGCTCAGATTTCAGTTTGCTAGCTCACGAACAGAGAGAACTGTGAAACGCGATCAACCCTTTGTAGGAGGAATTCTTCTTGATATTGTTGGAACGTTTTACAATCAAAGAGAGAACACATGGATAAATTCCCCCTAAAATTAATATGGTCATTTACCCCTTTGAAATTTCCGTGCAAAAGAACGATTGTCATTTCTATCAGATTGTACATTTTTTATATCAGGCCGAGGTGAAATTTTTATATCAGATCTCTTGATGCACAGCCTTGTATCATAACTACATTGACTGTTTTCAGGCATTTTACAGAATTGCAAACCATTCTCAATCTCAATGCACATCACGAACTGGACGCAAAGATCGGTACACAGCATTCACATAGTTTGTCTACGGATCGGAAAGATGATGCTGACCATGTCGATTGCACATTACTGCCTGCACTGAATGCTTGCGAAAAGGCCTAGATGTAAATCAAGCGAAAATAATATTGTAAGTTTAAAAATTGATCAATAGATAGCGCCGGGCAACGAGGTTGCTACCTCCCCTGTGCCGGGCAACGTGCATAGAGTAGAGATGTCTCTCTCCTCTATGGCAACGAGGCTGCTGGGCGGCGGCCGTCACAAGACGCCATTTGCCGATCCTACGTTCGTCCATTCGAGCACTCGTTGTCGGCCATTTTTATGTCAGTACGTTCCATAACAACACTGCGTTTAGGACACAGAGGCGAGTGTCCGCAGCCAATGGAAATCCTTCTACGGAACAAGCGGGAGTTTGAAAGCTAAAGATGCGTTCGATTCGAAAACAACCCTATAGACCCACAGAAATTATTTTAGACAGCGCAAGAGAAGAAATACTGATCTCAGTAGGGTGGGGGTCAGTGTCCCTAGCGCCTCCCTGCCGCAGCCGCCACTGGTAGAACCTCATATGTTTCGACAATTTGTTACGACAAAACCAGTTTGCATTCTTCTCAGGGGCTAGTCATTTGCGAAGCTTTCTCAACCTTACCCCAATCCGTATTCAGTCTCCCAATCCTAGCCGATGGGTAGATGACGCAGAGCGCGTGCGAGACGCGAGCACGAAGACGCTTCCTATTCGCGATTCCCTAACTTGTCTACCCAGCGGCTCCTACAGAGTTCTGGGTGTTTTATAACGGAGGGATTTCTCCACCGTGCGCTCAACGCTCATTAAGGTCTTACGAGACGAAACAATTTTCTTTTTAAAAATTAAAATACATGGGAACATTTTTTATCCACCTTTTCGTTACCCGTCAATAAGTTGTTGTTTTTTCTTTCGAAAATGGTTGTTGTTCGGTACACGATTACTACTTACATGGAACACTCGCCGTGCTGGATATTGATTGAAATGAAACTTTACCAGCTTGTTCAGCGTCTTTCAAAACCCATACATTCAAATTTTTAAGTGCTGCAAGTTGTGTTTTGAGGCAATTGGTATAGGGACTTTTCATGACCTTATTGCCAGTCGAAGTAGGGAAATCGCCGCGCACTTTCGGTCCTGCGGCCGTTATCAGTCGCCGCTATCAGCCGGTATTACACTGTAAAAGACATTTGACAAATAATATTGATGAAGAAATTTTGTGGAAGTTCTTTGGACTTTGACGAAGGAAACTTTGACAACGTATAACATTTCGTCCTATATTTAATGAAGTTTTGCTCGCGATTCAAGATAGATGACGTACAAACAGTTGTTTGGGCTATTTTATGCTTAATAATAACTAATTATGTTTAATCCTGAAGAGGTAAAGTATAGTATAGGGGAGACGTTTGGGGGTGAGGCCACGATGTGGAGCATTTATTAAAGAACGTAGAAATGAAGAATTGTCTGAGGATGGATGAGGAAACATTCAATTTTCTTTGTCGTTCTTCCTTCTTTCGAAATTGGGTCCTCTGATTTTTATGTTATACAAATTAACTTAATGAATTGTACATTTTCGAAATCACATATTTTCCACTTCTCGGGAAAATATGTCACACGCGTCAATTCGTTTGGTTTTATTATTGTAGTCCGAATGAACTGCATTTTAATTATTCAACATTCTAAATTATTGCTCATACTCTGCAATTAAAATTGGTTAAAGCAGTATCCCACGTATACCTATCGGACGGCACGCTACCAAATGTAACTGAAAAAAAGTAATGAAAGAAACATTTTATATTATATTTGCTATTACACTGTCATATCTTCTTTTATAAAAGAACTTTGACAAAGATAATTTACTGTGTAAGACCGGCCTTTCTGTGGGCAGGGCGTTAGTTGCCTCGGAGCATAGCATGTAGTGTGAGAAAAACGAGTGTTTACGGGGCAGTTTCAAACTTCAAACTGACAGGAAAGTTGAACACATGCATGAATAATTCAAGTACAATAATTGCAAAGATATGTGTCCCTGAAAATGTTACGATCGAATCGATATACGAAAAATAAATAAATACACATACTAATATTTCACTTTTCGGTTAGAAACAATATTTTCATGATAATGTGGTTTGATAATGAATTTTCAAAACAGTGTAGTTTCGTAATGCACCGTATGATAGTTTCATTTTCAGTTTCCTTAAAAACAACATTGGTTTAAGGTATCCTTACAACTGACTTCGGCAGAATTATTAAGAACCCGTCTCACTGCGCTTCAAACTAAAAAGATATTTATTATAATTGATTAATGATTCTATGGTCTGTGTCTTGTCTAAATTATTAAACCATACGGCTCTGATAAAGTTCGTAAGCTTATAGTGTGTCTACTCCGTTGGTTCGATGCCGCTGTCTTCTCCAAAAGATGATGTTCTGGGCCCTCCTGTGGTGTAATTTGTGAGCCTAATGTCTGTAAAAATTATAAATGTGTCTCAACTGTTGCTAATTATACAGTCTACTATTCGGAACTCCCTACATATGCTTTATTATCGCGTCGCAATAGACGTTTCCCTCTCTAGGCTTCGGGTGAAACGTCTATTCGCGACTGTTTCCTTTAAATTAACAATTTAAAATTCCCACTACAAAACTAACCTCACGTAAACCTATGAACACAAAGTCTAAATATTTTTAAATGCAAACTTCCTACACGACAACAATTGTAACTATCATTAAAAATGCAAACATTTACCCACTCAAAACTCAAATGAACAATACTGCTTAGCAGAGGATTTCGGATCTTTTATTCGGGGGCAAAGGGTCCCCCGCCTAAGATGGTAAGAAGTTCCCCTAAACTAAATGACATATGAGTCATTCTAACACAAACATATTTTTGAAATATTTCTTAGCCCCCACCCCTCTTACCAGAAAGTGTTTATTTTAATGTTTAAGTACACTTAATATTATTTTATTTGGTTGAAAAGATATAATTTGTACTATCAGGAAAACATTTTTTGATAGTTTCTTCTCGCCAAATTCAAATCCATTTTTCTACAAGAATTCACAAACAATTTTTACTGTTCTAGAACCCTGGAACAGGCTTGAAAAATCTCAAACGTTTTTTTTAAATCACAAAAAGGTGTGCATTTTTTCGATTGCTTAATTGTAGTTAAACAAATTTTGCCATTTTAAATCACATTCACTTTGAAATTGGTTGCAACAGTTCTGTGCATTTATTTGAGTGTTGATTATACTTTTGTAATGTAACCACTACTCCGCGTGATTTCCCCGACTTACCTTATTACCTGATTTTTCTCCGATTCAGTGTGCTCAGTCTGTAGACTCCCTGGAGGGAGACATGCGTGATAGGGCTAACTATAATGCTACCATAACATTCAAACGCATTGTTTCATTTTTCTTGAAATTATTTTAATGATCCTTTTTTTTGGGTTCGAGGTGAAGCCTCATGCTAAAATTAATCTTACGAACTATCTTAAGACTAATCATATCTTAAACGGCAGTAATTGCTTAAATGGTCAGTCAGCGGCGGTCGACGTCCCACCTCGGCCCATTGTCCGTCGGCCGGCAGGCGGCGTCTTCTCGGGGGTCAGGGGCCCCGGTTATGTGAGCGAGTTGTTGGCCGCCTGCTGTCCATGCGGCGCGGCAGCGTTGTCTGGCGCCACTGCGTTGGTCCGGGCGTTGGCGGCACGATTCGCGGGCGCCATCCGAGTTCCGAGAAAAGGGCTCGGTGGCGGAGCGTCGCTCGGAAGGGGTGGCGTCCGTACTTTCCCCTGAGTCACAGGATGTGGCCTGGCGTCGGTTGCGCCAAAACAAAAGGGCTGGATTCCAAACGTTCCCGGCGTCCCAAAAGCGCACGCAGGTAGAGACAAACTGCGCGTTTCCTGGCGTCCTTACCAGCAACGTTATACTCAGTGTAATTTTACAAAATACGCGTCGCCAACTGACGCGCGCGACCGTCCAATTACAGTAAATTGTTCTGTTGGCCAAAAAACAATGAAACTTTTTTATAATGGTACCGACATTATGATTAAAACAATAGATTCGCTTTTATAATAACAGAAAAAAGGAAATTACTCTAATAACATTTAATATAACAGAAAATATTCATTGGAGAAAATAGGTTCGCTTTTTTTCAGTGTACACTTGGCATTAAACAAATATCATGCATTAGTTCCAATATATATTTCATTATCATGGAAAACACATACAATATATAATAAATTAAAGAGTTTTACTGAACGTCATCCGTATATTTTCACTTTCTCACTTTTTCCAAAAAAAAATGTTAATGCACATTTTTTTGTCTCTGCGCATTCTGTATGTTCATACTAGAAATGCCGGATCACAGAAAAGGTAGTCACTCGGTGACTTTTTTGAATCCCTACCTTTCGCAGCGTTGACAAATTTCTTCTTTTGAAGATCCGTTAAAGAAAATCGTTTTACATGCACAATGGCATAAACTTTTTCGTTTACCGACTACGCTTCCATAGATATACAAGAATTGCTGAAAAACACTTCGTGAGAAACGGTTTTTCGGCATTCGAAGTATTAAAAACTAAGAAATTTGTAATGGAAATAATTTATTTATTCATAATATACGTATGTTACTTGCAATTCTAAACAATATGGTACATTACAATAATATATGATTTTAGACTATTACATTCAATTTCTGGTATGGCTGGTACGAATAGTTAGAATTTAGTACATCTATTTTTTACGCCTTTTTGCTAATATATACAAAACTGCACATCAAATATGACACGGAAGCTGTTCTTCAGCGTTTTTCTCTTATAAGATCATTTTCAATTAGTTTCGAAATTCTGTCCCAAAATCAACTACATTTTATTTTCTCCGGATTTGCTTTCCACTTCCATGTTTTGTACCCTAATTTTTAAAACGTTTAAAACTCCACAAACTCAGTCTAATTTGTACTCACTTTCACTTCTCAATTAATCCTTTTGTAGGCGAATATATATTGTGACCTCGTCGTTCCTCTATTTGTATTAGGATAATTTCTTACATCTATTATGGATTTACTTGAGACCCAAACTCTATTTAACAAATTTTAAATAATATTTTCAGCACGATCAGCATCGACAAAGACTGCCTACCAACTTAACGCAATGAGCGCATTGTTCTAATACAGGATGCGGCAGCATAACTTCCTTTTTTAAAATGAGCGCCAATCAGTTAGTTGATGTCATAGCGGAGCGCTAGTGGTCTCGTTCAAGAGGGGGTACTGTAAAGTTTTGTCCCGACACGGTTCAGTCGCCATCATGCGTTGGAATAGTGAGGAGCGTGCCTTTGCCGTTGAGGCCTACTTTTCAAGCGGATGTTCGGTTATTGCAACACAGCGTGCATTTCGGAATCGCTTTAATTTAGCCCCGTTGGCTCCCGTCCCAGACCGCAAATCAATTGTTACATGGGTCACTACATTCAGACAAACTGCAAGTGCGACAAAACGAAGAACTGGAGTCCCTCGGCCCGTTAGATCACCTGAGAACATTGAAGCAGTGAGAGCGTCAATGTTGCGATCACCACGGCGTTCTGCGCGCAAACACGCATCTGCCCTTGGACTATCCGATCGTTCTGTGAGAAGAATTCTTCGTGATGATCTTCATTTTCATCCCTATAAGATGGCGATAGTGCAGGAACTTACAGAACGTGACTTCAATTCTCGGATGAACGCGTGTGAGCTTCTTCTTGATGTCGTTCCCGAGGGTGCTATTGTTTTTTTTAGCGATGAAGCCCATTTTCATTTGTGTGGGTCGGTTAACAAACAAAACATGCGCTACTGGGCTGACACCAACCCTCGAAAATTGCATCAAAGGCCTTTGCATTCACCCAAAGTCACAGTGTGGTGTGCAATTTCCTCAGCTGGAATTATTGGTCCCTGGTTTTTTGATGAAAATGAGGTTACAGTGACAGTGAATTCGGACCGGTATGTAAACATGCTACAGAATTTTTTTCCCACGGCTAGAAGAGTTGAATTTGGGGGACACTTGGTTCCAACAAGACGGTGCAACAGCACACACTTCAAGAGCATCGATGGCTGTTTTGAGGGAACACTTTCCAGAGCGCCTTATCTCAATTAGAGGCGATTTGGAATGGCCGGCACGCTCTCCCGATCTGTCCCCTTGTGATTTTTATCTATGGGGTTTTTTGAAATCCCTTGTTTATGTGAACCGTCCAAGAACCCTACAAGATTTGAAGACTGTTCACGCTGCGAAAATAGCTGAATGAAAGTTTGGGAGAGCATAGCATTGTTGATGAAAATGAAACTGACAATGGAACATCGCTTCTTCTGTCGCAGTAGTGCTTTCGTCAGAAAAGAATGTTCTGGAAAATAAATGACACACAATTTACAAGTATTGTTACTTGGCGAAAGAAAACAAAGAGTATTGAAGTTGTCACAGTTACCTCTGCCCACGAAAACTGCCCTTCCTTACGAATTCCGTGCCTTTAGCTACGTTGTTCTATTACATACATTGCCTGGCACACTCTGGGTCAAACCTTGAAGACTTTCCAACACGCTTTTTACGAAGCTTTCCGCACTCCTTGTCGTGACAAGGCGATCAGCCGTCTGATATAGAAATTCTCAGCATTTCGTCCGCACCGCATTTACGCGGGAGTGGAGAATCTTTTCCCAGGAGCTGGTGCGATCTTTCGGTGACGCTCCGCACTAATAGAACAAGTTGAATTCGACTTCAAGGATCTTGCAAAAAGAAATGAATGTTTCGACACCAGAGAAGAAAGAAATTCGCGCGGGTTTTAGGAGAAAATTAAGACTATCTCGAAGGCGCCAAGTTTAAAATGTATGATCTTTTCCTTTGAAACGCCTTCAAAGAACATCAAACGCCCTGTTAAAGAAGACAAGGCGCCAAATTCGAAGTAATTTGGCCGGCAATGTCAACAAAGACCAACATTGAAGAAGAAATTGCCAACATAACACCAGCTATGCTAACAAGAGTCATGACAAACGCCAGATATCGGTTTACGCAATGTATGGAGAATGAGGGACGTCACCTAACAGATTTGATCTTCAAAACAATGTAAATAAAAACTTTAGACATGTACCTACATTATAAAAAATAAATATTTTCCGATGCACACAATAGTTTTTATTGAGTTTTGAAAAAAGGAAGTTATGCTGCCGCAACCTATAGCTAGGAAGAAACATCTTAACACTAACATTGGGGTTTTGTCTACAATAATTCGTGCTTTGTTAAGTAATAAAAACACTGCCTGAGCGCGGCAACGCTGAAACTTTCGCCGGAATACCCAGCGAAGGAACCCCGTGACGAAATCAGGGGAGAGAGTTCATCTTCGGTTAAATACAGGATTATCACCGCTGGTTGTCGGCGCTTCCGCAGACCGGCTGGATGGCTGTACTCGTCTCGTGATTCACCTTCGCTCTGGCGAGGGCTGGCGGCGTGGTGCGGCGAGGGCGGGGCGGTGGTCAGGCCACCGACTCCCCATTCGGCTCTTCTTTTCAGCTGGCGGCACGGTGCGTCTCGGAGTTGTCAAAGGCAGGCGGGCTCAGAGTCAGCTCGATGACACACGGGCGCTGGGCGGGCGTAATGTGGGCTTGAATGGGCCCGAGACGGCACTATGCGGCGAAAGCAAATTCACGCGTAGTCTGCGCGGGCCTTAGGTTCGGTGAAAATCGCACTCGGAGGCAAAGTTCAGCCCTACGAGCCGAAATTAACAATGTCCCTCACTCCACCGAGTCTTAGCTAAGAGCCACCTCTTTTCTTCTACAATTTCTGCCTAATAATCCTCTTCTCTACTCAGCTCCCGGCCGAGCTCGCCTCTGTTTCCCCCTCCCGAAAACGTCTCAGAACACGTAGCTTTGCCTTCCCTCACGGGGAGATGTCTCATAGGCCGAATCTATTTGAGTTTTCCTTCTCCGTCCGAACCGTAACCGCCGTGGCCTCGATGAACTGAAACGGCGGCAAAACAGATTCGTGATGCACGATGTCGTGCCGCACTAAAACTGCTGTTCCGCCGCCCAGATTTACGTGCGGAAACCGTGCTGATCTACCCGATCTGTAACAAACGTAGCCAGGAAGAGAGAAGCGATGTTTAGGTTGCAGGTGTTTCGCCTAGCATCAAAATAGAGATTTTGTACTTTGTGGCGAATGCGGCTAGCTCCGCCTGCTTGCTCCTGCATACGATACTGTTGCAGTTCCAAAAGACGAGCGTGAAGCGAGCTGGAGCTGCTGTAAGAGAATTTTTGTTAGAGGCTGTGACAGCCTTCACCGGGCGGAGGTGGAGGAGGTGGTGCCGGCCGTTCCCCCGACCGTCGAGCGAGGCTGACCCGCGTGCTCCCTCGCGTGATGGAGCAGCCGTCCCATGACTGCAGCGTCAGCCTCGGCTATTCCCTCGGGGGGGACCGATGATGGTGCGGGTAATTGCCGGAGAGTCTGGAAGTGATCAACGGCATTTAAAGCGAGATCCTCCGCGGCCTGGTTTATGAACAGGATCTGGTCATCGGTGTTATGGGATGGAAGAAAACCCATCCCCCGCACACACACACACACCCCGCGGCTCCGCGGACGGTTGTCCCGTGGGTTTAGGGAAGGGCGGGAAGGGGCTGCGGCTGGAGCCGCTACTGGGGCGGCGACGTCGTCGACAACCACAGCGCGTGCGTACGTGTGCGGCTGGCGGCGTGAGCTGCGGCTGCGGCGATGGGCTATGGCGGCGCGGCGCGGCGCAGCTCTCTCCCGTGAGGGCGAGCGCTTCGACGCAGTCTCGGCGCTTGAGGCGCGGCGGCGATCCTCTCGCCGCTCTGCGCCTCATTTCCTCGGAAACCACGGCGCTGGTGCTCGGGGCAACCTCTGGGCAACCCTCGGGGCAACCCGTGATGGTCCGCGCTGCAATTAGCGCAGCGCCGCACTTCCCACAGCGCGGGTGGCGTGCGCTCCACATGACCGAAATCAAGAGAGTTCCTGCACTGCACTGCACTGGTCCTAACGGCGGCCGATACAGAGATCCTAAGCCTGCGGAGCTCTGGTAGGGCGAGGTTCTCTCGTCGCCGTGGTTCATCTGGCAGCGTCACTAGGACGAGCTGTATTGGCCGTCCTCTGCTGCCGGTTTGCGGCTCGTCAGCCGCTCCGCCTGGAAATCGTCGGTTGCAAGCGGGACGCCGCGGATGATTACCCGCAGCTCCCGCGCATTCCCGATGGAATACGTATGGTATTCCATCGTGCGTTCTCGTAGCAGGGAGACGGAGGCCATGTAGTCCTCCACCGTTGACGTGCGGAAGCGCACCGCTTCTCCGGTCGCTTCGGCAACGACGGGGTCGCCGCACACGCCCCGCAACGCCTCCAAGAGGGAGAACACGTCTCCGCGTCTGTACACGAGTCTGGGGGGAGGGCGTCGTTGGTGGCGGACGAGCGTGAACCCGCCGTCGTCGTCGTCATCGTCCCCTTGCTCTGCGCCGGCGTTGGCATCCTTGCGGCGGAGGCGGTGGCAGTAGCCGACGGCGTTGTAGCCGCAGTATGTTGTGGAGCGGAGGGTCCTCTCCCGTCATTGTACCTGCGGGCAGAAGTAGCGCACGGGGTAGCCACGCTCACCTCTTGCCCACGGCTGTCGCTTTCGCCCTCCGGTGGAGTTGAGAGCGGCCGCCGCCCGGAGCTGTGCTCGACATCCTTCCTGTATTTTACGGCCCGAGGACCTCGCCTCCTCGCAACACTTTTGCTCTTAGTCCTAAAAAGGTCTATTTTTCCCCCGGCGGCCGGAGATCTTCATAGGTACATCCGTCCTCTGCGGTGGTCAGGTCTCGAGTCCTCAATCACTCGAAGGGCGATCAGTCAGCTGCTCCGCTATTTAATAGGTAGCGAGACGTCACGACGAACCCTCCCGCATTTTCCGTGAGCTACAAGTTCGCCGCCGTCGCGCAGCAACTAACTGAAGGGTTGAAGTAAATAGGGATCTAAGTGCCAAAAATCAAAATTTTGGGTTTTGATCGTTAATGTGATCTATGTGCCAACGCCAATAACGTAAAATAGGATCTATGTGCCAAAATGGGGGCTTAGTAGTTGCAGTGGTCACCTACAAAATGCGCTGGGTGTATGTGCCAGGCTGTCCAACATATAAAGGGATCTAAGTCCTCCCGCCAGGTTGCTTTCTGTAAATTTCTGTTGCTTTCTGCAATAAGAAAAGTAAATAATAGGCCTATGAAAAGTAAAATTTAGTTATTAATAACTAAATTTTACTTTTCATAGGCCTATTATTTATTTGCAAGATCATTATTTGTAAAAGAGGATATAAGTGCCAGTGGCACTTACGTCTTCTTTTAGGTTACAACATGCGGACTTAGATCCGACCTGATTTGTATAAGTTTTAATTTTATTTCAAGTTAATTTAATAAAAAATTAATTGTTTTAATGATAAAACCGTGCTTATAATACCTCATACTGAATTGTAAATTCTATTGTGTTTTGAAAAAATACATTTGTATGCTCACTGCAGAAAAAACATGATTTCTGGGAAATTTGGAATTTGGCACTTAGATCCCTATTTACTTCAACCCTTCAATTGATAGCGCTGTTTCGGTAGTAGGTTATTCAGCTCGCCTGTGCTCCGGTGATCTTCTCTGCTTTTGCTGACGCTGTGTGGGTGTTGGGGGATTTTCGAGCTTGTCTCAAACGCTTATAACGCTTAAAACGCTTATATATATATATATATATATATATATATATATATATATTATATATATATATATATATATATATATATATAAACGTCTTTTTTGAATGTTTATGCGAATAAGGTGTAAAGTTTAATAAGCACAAGATGTTAGTCACATTCATTTGAAAATTGGTATTTGCACGCTTAAAAACCTAACTTTGAAAAGTCAAACGTAATAAGTTAAATGTGCTCTTATTTAGTTACATTACGCACAGTTTGCTTCTCTCCATATTCACTTGAAGCTCATCAAATATAATTAGTTTGCCACAACAAACCACGTTTTTGGAAATTTCTTAGAATCTTTTGGCCGGATCCGAAAACAGATAATCAGTTCCCCACCAGGAGACCGAGCGCGTCGTATGACACCTCATATGTCTCGATTGGGTATTCGAATACTATGCAGGGACTAGTTGAATGTGGCATCGCCCGCGCAGTTAACTGTTTTAAATTAATTTCTTGGGCTGAAAATGTATGTCATCCGTAGCTGGATCAAATCAGTACTTACAGTCTCTGTTCTAGTAGTAATGTTTTACTTCTGTTCAAAAATGTCCAACCCCTAATGGCCTTGTATGATACCTCCATAGGACATAGGAACTGGTAATATTACAATTTCAATAAAAATACTTGCAGGTCCGAGTGATGCTGAATGGTTAGAATTTACATCTACATTTTTTACGTTTCTTTGCTAATGTGAACAAAAATGCACATGGAAATCACATGTAAGCTGCTCTTCAGCGTTGTTCTCTAATAAGATCATTCTCAATTAGCTCCGAAAATTCTGTCGTAATATCTTCTCTCTAAATATCCCCATATTTATGTCCCTAATTTTGAAGAGATTAAAACTCCACAAAGTCAGTCTAATTGTGTGCACTTCTACTTCTGCAATTACTCTATTTATCGTTTTGTAGGCGAATCTATATAAAGATTGAAAGCTGACTGCTTTGTGTGTTTATGTAAATAAGGTGATAGTTAAACTTTAATAAGAATATGTTGTCACTCACGTTCATTTGCAAATCGGTGTTTGCACGCTTAATAATGTAAATGTGAGATGTTGAACGTAAGAATCTACATGTGCTTCTGAAGCATTACTCACAGTTTGGTTTTCTCCGTATTTACCTGATGTTCTTCACCTTCAATAAGTTTCCAACTGTTCGTAGGTTTTCGGAAATGTATTTTAAAAAATACGTTAATACGGATGCAAATTAAGTGAAATCATTCGCCCGGCGATTCCCTTTTCGCATTCAACGTAACCTACATAGATCTATTTGGGTGGCGTTGGTTTAATTCCCGGCGTACTCACTAAGAAAGTAGCGCTAAAAGACGCTAAAATACGTTTTTGGACATTTCTTAAAATTTTCTGGCCGGATCCGATTACATTTTATTAATTCCCCATCAGGAGACCGAGACGCGTCGAGTGAGAAATCATAGGTTTCTATTGGTGCACGGGAAGATTCCAACCATGATTGTTAGATTCACACTCATGCACACTCACAATTTATTCAAATACTGTATAGGGATTATTTTTCTCATAATACAGAAAAAAGTAAATGTTTTATAATATAAATTTGAAGATCCGCGAAATGAAATGTCTAAATATATGTGGCACGCCTATATGCTTATAGTTGGTTGCTATGCTACGCGTATTCCTTGGATTTTAACGTGCTCGATGCATCAATTTCGTTGTATCACACCCGTTTGACACTCTAGTATGTCACAGTGTACTAAAAAGTATTGAATTATTTTCTGCGTTCTTACGTATCTCAAGAAAGGCAATTCCGAGACAAAAAATAATAAAACTGATATTTTCACCTTTGAGTAATAAATACATTACCATTAGAAACAATTCTGTAAGCTTAAGACTTCGTTTCGGTACATGCGAATCTTGCTCAAACGATGTTTACGTATTGAATATTTTACCGAACCAACACCTTAAGTTGAATATCAAATGGTGTATAATTTACAATAATACGCACAGGGAACATTGATCGTATGTTGCGGTGTGGTAGCCGTTCCGTAAATTTTCTCTCCTAGCAATGGATTCTATTTAGTTAGTTAATTGTAAGTAGTGTAATTGTACACGTAAGCTTCCGCGACTCGAATCCATAAATTATCGGCTAGCCGAGAATTTAGAGAGCTCGGATAGCCGAGAATTTAAGCAGTGTAATTGTTTAATCATGACTACGAATTAGATCGTGAATAAATCTGTTTTTACAAACCACTCTCGTGTCTGTGTTCTGATTACACTCGTATGACGCCACAATATACGTTTTCAAAAGATTTAATAATTATGCATATTGACGATATTCATACTGAAAAAAGTAACAAACTTTCATTGGTAAGGAAATAAAATATCTCAAATAAAATGGACTTTTACAATAAGAAAAGCATTGAGTGTGCTGGGAATGACCTGCTCTCACCGAATGCCATCTGACCTTGAGGAAACAACCCTCTATAACACCAATCTCTGCGCCCGCGCGCTCCGCTTGCGAGGGCTGTGCAAGTCCAGGCAAATTTGGAAATTTTTAAAGTAATTGGCAGTATGTATCGGCAGCCAAAATTTACATCGTGGTATCAAAAGGGCACATAAATTCGATAATAAAAAAAATATGAGGGCATGTTTCGACATGTCTCATCGCGGCATTCCTTTGTAAGCGAGACGTCACAAAGATGGGCACCATCACCAAGGGTTCAAATCAGGTGGCATTGATAGTAACGATAAGTGTCGAACCATAAAAAAATTAATAGAATGTCCTAGATTATTTCAATCTATAGATTACGGAGTGAGGAACGTTTCTTTGAGACCTTTGGCCTCAAAATTGGTGCTTTTAAGGCCCTAAAACTCTCATTTTAAACGTTATTTAACAATGTAGCTGACTGAGTGCTGAGAGTTACATTTGACATGAATATTTAGATGCGTTTTTTAAACAAATCCTTCAGATTTTTGGAGTCAAAGTGCAATTCGTCACGTCTCCGTGAAAAATTCCCTTTCTTTAGAGACCTCATTTATAAAGTTCGGTTGCGTAGGAGAGCCGAAAAAGGCATGTATACTTCGGAAATATATAGAAGATTAGCTCAAAGATAATATAAATTATAAACAAGGTAAATTATTTCTTATAAAACGATTTAAACAAAATTAAAATAAGTTTAATATTTAATGAATACTTTATAGTTTTAAATCAAAAAGTCATAATTTCTTATTAAAATCGTAGAATTCGAAGCTGCAAAAGGACGAAGGATAAAGTATTATATTTTTCATTCTATAATACAGATGTCAACAGATAGATTCAAACGGTATCGTGAGTTTTTATTTCAACAAATTAAACTTTTGCTTACATGCAAACATTGTCTAGGACTGAAGAAAGTCGACAGAATTTCAGAAAATATGTTGCAAGCCTCTTCTACTTTTTTTATTAATTTCTTGTCTCAAGTACTTATTAACCGCGCCGTCTCCAGGTGCATGTAAGCGATCCCTGCCGTATTAGAAAGTGATTTGATCTGTCACATGCTTCTGGAAAACAGCCAAAGACATTTTCCATATGCACCACTGGGCTAAAATACAGTGAGGACTAGGATTTCCATTCGTAACTAAAAAGCTAAGGAGAGAACGCGCGGTTATTTTTTCGATAAATTTCGGACGTTTCTACAATTTTTCTTGTTTCTCATTTTTATATTTCCTGCACTTTTACATCTTTTTTTCTCTCTAGACCATTGAGGGACATGCTCCCCCCTCGAGCCATCCACCGCTGCGATTACAGCAGTAACACATCCAACCCTTTAAGTTAAGCATCTGAATTTGTTTTGCTTTTAGGGAATTTTCAAAACATTTTAACAGTATTCCATTGATCAGTTTTGGCGATGTTTTTGGTCTTTAGAATCCTTCCCTTTGTTATTATATTTCCCCATCTCAGGGATACTATATGTATGTCCGACTGTGAGTCGGTAAATTAAGATAGTTTTTCATTCAAAATGATTTGGTCATATGTGCCATATTACAGATTATGTAGAATGATGTTGGCTAAGCTCAGCTTATGCTGCAATACGATTTTATTCGTTTCTATGATTATACGAAAATATTTTTCGGACTAGATAGAAGGTTATGTAATACAACGCGATAAATCGCCTCTTATTACATGGCCCTGGCAACAAAAAGTGGATAAATCCAGTTGCCACATTTAGAAAAAGTAATCTACCCCGTAGCCAGAATCCATGTTTTGAAGGTCCTTGATACCGAAAAATCCAATGACGGCAGACGTCGGTCAGTCTGTCCGTCCGCGAACAACGCTAGTGGCTACTGTTGAGCCTATTTTCTCCTAAATTGATATTCCCCAATTGATGTGACGTCTCCTTCAATTTGAACCCGATATTTTACGTTTTGTGGGTACTTCACATGAAGCACGAGAGACATTTTTTCAAATTTTCAAAAAAATGCCTCTATTTTTTAATTAGATTCTGTAAAGGATGTTTAAGAGAATAGTGAAGGTCTCATGACGGTTAAAAACCCTGACTTTTTGGAAAATTGAAAATGTTTAAAATTTTTTGTCTTACTAACATATTAAAGATAGATTTTGTCCCCTTAACGGAATTTGTTCCTTGAAGGTAGATTTTGAAATAAGATCATGTACAATTTTTCGAAAATTTGAGTATTTTCGGCGTAATTTTGCGTGAAATATAGGCAAGTTTTAATTTTGACACATTTTTTATTGAAAAAGTCTCTATTGTTTTTGATGAAATGTTAGTGGATAGTCTGAAGGACGTTTAATATAATGATGTTGGTTAAATACCCTGATTTTTTGAAAATTGAAAAAATTTTTAATCTTTTCGGTGTATTCCTTTCCGAATATTTGAGTTATTTACGCATACTTTTGAGTGAAAATACGGACATGAAAGTACGTGCTGTTTTAGTACCATTAGTTGCTTACGAGTTTCGTGAAAAGTTAAAATTAATAGTTACTGAAACTTTTTTGGAGGGGAGAGGGAATTTTCCTCATAGCCCCCCCCCCTCGCCCTGCAAAAGTAAAAACTAATGAATATAGGCATAAATACCTGTAAACATAACTATTTTACACGTGAATCTATTTCCTGCTCATCACACAAAACATTGTTAATGGGACAAGATTCTCACCACATATTGCATATAAATATTTTTTTAAATGTTGGACAAAATATGTACATATGAATTAATTTAAAATTTTATAAATTTTTTTAAATTTCAGTATGTTTTTTTTTTTTTATTTCAAAAGACATTTGAATCAACTGAAAAAGCATATAAATACTTTATAAATTCTTCTATGTATTAGTTTCACAATTCTGATGGTACATAGGTAAAAATGTCCCTTATCCATGTATTAACAGACAACTTGTTAAATATTGAAATAAATAGATATTAACAACTTGCATTGTTTTTTAAGTCCTTCCCTATGAAATATTTATTTAAAACTCGCAACTAAATATGATGAAACTACAGATGTATATTTTGAGCATCACAGTGGATTGTTGTTCATGAGAAGGTAGAAAGAAAGACGGAGGAGGAAAAAAAAAAAAAAAAAAAAAAAAAAAAAAAAAAAAAAAAAAAATATATATATATATATATATATATATATATATATATATATATATATATATATAATTTCTGAATGCCGATCAGATGGCCGAGATCGCTAAGGCAGTAGTGCCGGAGTGGTCTCGGACCAGAAGATCGCGGGTTCGAGTCTTCTCTGGCATGGGTGTATTTGTGTGTGTTTGTATGAGTGTGTCGTCCTTTCACCCCTCATTATCATCATCATTTCATCTTTCATACCCCCAGGACTAACAACCCTGGGGGATAAAAATCGGATCCAGCTTAATGCTGGTCCCCCCAAAGAAGTGTTCGCAAGCACCTGCTACCGTGATATTAAATGAAAAACTGAGCCACGGTAAATGCAGGTTGCTTGCCCTGCGTGGTCCTAGTTGGCCGAAACAAAAATAATAATATAATTTCTGAAGATTCCAATATTAATATTTGGGGCAGGGTGGGGGGTGACTTTTGTACTTTCTCCCCCTTCAGAAACATTTTTTCAGTTTAGGGGTTGTGCCCTACTTTCGTATTAATAGTATTTGTGAACTGGTTTTACAATCAGTTGTATAATTTAATATTCTCTTATTCTTGTGATTGAAGCTTTGATTGCATAAGAAAAATTGACAAATTTGTTCTACCTTCAGCATGCTAAACATATTGGTTACTATGGCTCATACAGTTCCAGAGTAGTTTTGCAATTTATAATTTGATTACCCCCCCCCCCCCTTCCTGAATTGGTTGTAATTCATCATCTCAAATTTGGTTATCCAAGATTTTACTATAAATATTCTTTCATTCTCCTTTTTCTCTTAATTGTTATATACAAATGTTAATTAAATCTGTTGCCATTATTAAGACTTTCTAGAGGTGTTTTTATTCACCTCCTCTTTAACTCTGAGGAATGGGACAAAGCTGCAATATAGTAACAAGTGTGTGGCAGATGAATTGGGAAAAGGTTTCAATTTAACTGTTGCTAATCAAGAGTGGAGAGGTTTCTGTTTCCTCATGAGAAGCAGCAAAGAAAAAGGTGTGGTTAGGGAGTGGGATGAGAGTGGAGGTGCAGTTGCACTGGCAGAAAGCCTGTCAGTGGCGCAACAGTTTTGAGGCAGTTGCTGCTAGGGAACTGAGAACAGGAGTCCAAGAAATTCTTTTCAACCACACTTTAGTGTGCTATTTTGCCTTTACTCTTGTGAATGAAAATATCCATGCATATTATTAAATAGAAAATGTAATTGTTATTTGTAATTATCTCGGCATATCTTACAGAAAGAGATTATATTCTGCTACGCCACTGGAGAGACTACAAAGACAACACATATTTGTACTTCCATAGTGTCTTAATATTGCATGGGAGTAACATTTCCAGTACATATAACAGGTAATTCAAGTCAGTTAAGGCAAAACACTATCCATAGACCAGTTGCTACACTAGTGCCACATGGCTGTACAGGGAAGATTGCAGCTTGCATAGTATGTTACAGACTGGGCAGCCGCAATGCGGCGCCACTGGTGTTGCCAGCCCACAATACAAAAGACACTGATTCCCTTAGCTATGTTATCGGTAAGGCAGACTTTCCATGTCAGTATACAAAAATAGTTTGATCCTGTGCAGCCATAGAGTTCATGCTAATGGCTGTTCAAATGTTTGAAAGCAACTGCTGACCTTGGAAACAAACAAGAAGGTACATTTTTTAGTCTGGAGAAATATGTTCTGATATTTTGAAGCACAGTAGAACCTTAATTATCTGGTCTAAAATTTAAATGCACGCAAGCAAAAAGTTCAGAAATAACAGGTTACGAATTCCTCGGTGCATTAAATTTTACATTTAAAAAGCACCCCCCAACACACAATTTTAAAAGAATGCTATTAATTTACAATGTTAATTGTTTAGAAATTGCGAGAAAATTACATATCTCACAGGTAAAGTGCGGGGGCTGGAGACACGGATAACAAAGTTCTACTGAGTTCCCTTGTCACCTGCACCCATCACCTCAGGAGTTGCAGTAAGGGTTAAAAGAGGTTGGAGGAAGAAAGACTGCTGAGGAACAGGCAGCCCGGCTCTCCACAGCCAGCCCAGCTGAAGCAGCAGAAACAGCCAAAGTAGGTCACTTGGTCCCTTTTTATGTTATTGATGGACTCCCTACTATAGTAAATTATGCAGAGGGTAAAAAAAAATTTGATTGACACTGAGAAAACATGCACACAAAAATGTACAATGTTAAATAGTGCTTTGTATTTAAAAGATAATAGAATTACATTTTTTTTAAAAATTCCTTTACATTTACAAAATAACTAGGCTTCATAAAAACTTATGGATGAAGCAACTGCTAAGGTGATGCGAGCTTAGAAACTGTATCTTCACTGACCCAACAAATATGAACTTGGATAAACAAGGACTTTTTGAGACTCCAATGTTTTCTTGGGGCTTGTTAAAATATTAAATATTGAATTGACACATTGTCCAAGTTATGTGTACTTTATACTATACATATAAATCTGCAACATGGCTATAGACGTAAATTCTATTTTCTTGATTATCTTATTGCTACTTTTGGAGAAAACTTTACTCATGCAAATTATGAGTTCTGAAAATGTTATTTTCATATTACCAATTGCTAACATGAAAAAGTATTTCATAAATTACCACATCACTAAAGAGCATGAATATCACACAAAAACAAAAACTGCAAAAAGAAATTGGATCAATATTTGTTCCCTTACACAACTACTGCAAAGCTGGAAGGAAATAAGTCAAATTAACCTACCTCCTCAAATTATTTCAATATGATTGGAATTCATGAGTGGCAACCCATGTGGGAGTAAATGAAACAGAAGTGGGCAATTGCTCTATATGTATAATATAAGAACACTCCGTCCACATGTCAGAATGAGACTCAAGTCCTCATGTCACTCACCATAAATTCTTAGGATCAGTACAATTTCCATTCAGCAACAGCAATGACGTGCAGTTAGTTCTGTCTGCCATGCAAACGTTCTGAACTCTAATTTATTTGTTCTAAATGACAAAGATTTAAGATGTAAAGATTATTAAATGCTGAAATATTATGAGTTGGAAAATTTTTATAACTGCATGAGGGTAATTTCTTTTTTCTTCTTTCTTTTCTTCAAAAACATGCCAAAATCTTGCAAACAAAACTTTTAAAATAAAGTGAAGACATGAATCTAACACAAATAGAAAAACAAGAAATAATTCCACCAAAAGAGAACATTTTCATTCAATTAAATCTATGATCAAGGACAATCTGTTGTATACTATAAACCTTTCCCTCCATGGTGTTGCAAATATAAACAAATTTGCACCTTAATTGCAAGTTAACAAGACATCCCCTTACATCACAAAAACAAAAAGAATGTGCACAAGATATTTGGAAGCATATACACAATGACCCTTCATAGAACGTCATTAACACACTTTCCTGAGCATAGCTTGAATATCTTATACATATAAATATATATTTCCCCCCCCCCTGTACATTATTAATGTAATTTGAATTCCCTGCAACAAAACCACACAAAGAAAAACCAAAATGTTGCCACAACTGTGAAGCAGTTTTCTTTGAAATTCATCCTTCCCAAATTTCAGTAAAAATATGCAATTAAAAGTATGTTAATGAAGTTGATAAAGGTCAGCCTTGGGTGCAGCACTATCCAAAGACCATCTGCCCTCTTTTTATTCTTCTGTAATATATGCACACATTTGTACTGGTTTAAGTAGATCACTGCCTTCCCCAGTCAAAGAGTTAGAAATACTATATATACATACAACTTCCCCAGTGAAAATTGGTACTTTCACAAATTTATATGAATATTGGCCACATTAAATGCTCCATACAAAATTCAACATATTCTTACATTCACAAACAGAGATTCACTCAATACAACATGATACAAAAAGAAATGGTGTTCCTATTTCCATCTACACTAAAACATCCCTATTCAACTAAAAGAGAACTTCCATATGCAACATTTAGCTTTGTTTCTTGCACTCACACATACACACACTTCACACACCATTGTTACTACACAGTAGTAGAGACAAAATAACCCTCTTAATGCAATTTTGATCTGTGTTGGCGCATCGGGGCATTCGAGCTCTGGAGTCTCATTCTGTAAGGACCTTGATTCCTTTCTAAAAGTGATTTATTAAGAAACATGGCACATTCTACAATGTCTGTGTTATTCAGCTCTACCTAAAGTACATTCTACTTGTGTAAAGAACAGGGCTGATGTGATCATAATTTTGTTCCTCCTTTCACGCTCTGGAGAACAATAACACTTTTCTATAAAGACTTAAGACAATCGTGAAATGTGCTTGTTTCATACGCACAGTAATAATAACATTTCTAAAATGTATCTCTTAAAACATAATTCTTTTTCTTATTATAAGGATTGCAATAAAATATATCAATTCCCAAATTTTACATATGAAAAGAAAAGAAAAGAAAAAATCTCGTAAATGCCTCTTCGTCCCGCACTGCCCACAGACCCAATCCTCAACTACAAGTTCTAGTTATATAAAAGAATAGCTTTTCACACATGGTACCAGTGCTGCACTATTCACAGAACAGAGGGGGAATACAATAAACTATAACCTACACACTTTGCAAACTCTGACAATACTTTTGGTGTATGGTATCATAATAGTACACGAGCGATACCTCGTTGCGTTTGCACTAGTGCTCTCCCATCAGTCAACAGAAACTTGGAGAAAAATACAAAATGAGCCCCAACGAAAAGATGGAAGTGCACTAGGGACAATATAAAGAAAATGTAAAAAGTCATTAAAATCCTTAAATTTCATCATGTATAAGGTGAGTGTCAAGAGTACGATAAAAACTGTAATGTCTGTGATGAAAATAATTTGTATGTTACTGTCTCCTGCAGTAAACCTATCAAAATATTCAAAGACTACCTATGCCTCCTGGGAACAGGTCATTTCGCACATCAACACAACAGACAGACAGACAGAACCGTGTGGCAAGGACAACTTCGTAATGTTAAGTTTGTTCTAATTGAACATGGTAAAATACATTCACCGTGAACACAACTCCAAGAAAAAACTGTTGCTTCCGCTTCTCAGCCTTGAGACAGCAGAAAAATGACAAAGACATCCAATAGGTACTGTTATGTATGAAATTCTACAACGGGTTTCACTGTGTCCAGGCAGCTCATCACCAAGCTCAGTGTTCACGACGAGCAATATGCGTTTATGCGCTCGCAGAGGTTCCCAAAACTTGTGTTGGACCAGGGTACATTTTGCCACCAAAAAACTGATTTTTGCCTTTTCTTTAGACAGAACAGTCAGCCAACTTATGAACTATTTATCAGCACATCTTCCTTTATATATTTTTATAAAAGAATGTTACTTTTCCAATCTCCAGGCCCCATCAAACACTGTTCCATTTTGTGGTCAGTATAAAATTCTGAACATTCATCCTGAGAACAGCCCCTGCTGCACCCAGAGAGCAGAGAACTGTTCCCTGGTCACTGTGAAGACAGAAGATATGCCTGTTGCTGCTCTGCCACCTGTCTGTGCCTCAAGCAGATTGTCCGTGCGTGCGTAGGAGAGATGAGCACAGCACTTAAGCCTTCTTCCCAGGCTTCTTGCGTCCCCCAGTGGTCGACACTCCCCGACGCTCCCGCTCTTTGGTCCGCGTCACTGGAGAGGTCTTGTTGGATGGTGGTGGCGCAGTGGCAGAAGTGGTCTTTGCACCTGAAATATTCAACATTAGAATTATCAACACATTAAATGTTGCTCTTAAAGCCCTAAATTCAAGTTGACTATTCCCAATAGCCTGCTCGTAAGAAAAACTTAATCCAAAAGAGCAACTGATCAGTTATGACAGATATAAGGAATCATCGATTAATTCCTGTCATTTATGTTATGTTTATTTTCTGAATGAAAATATTACAATTATTTATTAAAAGACACTATGAGCATCCAATTTATGCCGACAGTCTGTGACAAACAAACAAAAACATTTTACATCACTTACTGAAAAATATGAAGTAATTGCTATTTTAAAAACAGATTCTGAACTGAATTCAGAATTGCTGATATTCAGACTTACTTCTGGATTTGGTAGCTCTTGTAGGCAAACTAGCATCTGTGGTTGGCTCTGCCTTCTCTGTTTTCCTTGAAGATTTTGGAGTGGTAGCTAATTTAGCCTTCTTCTCTGGAGGCGGTTTAGCTGCTGCTGTACTCTTACTGGCAGCAGTAGAAGCACCTGCAGCTGGGGCCTCTGCTCTCCTCTTGGTGGCCTCACGCTCACGGCCTCTCTCAGAGGTGCGTTCCTTCTTCGGGGACCCACCTTCTTTGTCACCTGCTGCCTTTCTCTTCTCTTTGGTGGCACCTGCAGCCTTTGATGCCTTCTCCTTCTTGGTTTTGCTCTTGGGAGGCTTGCTTACTTTCTTTTTCTCACCTCCATCTTCTTCTGATTCACCAGTGGCTGCTTCTCCCTGAGACTCCTCTGATGTTTCTGTATCTCCTTCTTCTGATTTGCCTTCTTTATTGGCCTTTGCTGCTCCTTTCTTAGCCTTCTTAGATGCTTTAGGAGAACTGCGTTTCTTCTTCAACTGTGCTTCATCACGATATAAGGACAGGTCCACTACAACAGAAATGTCACTTTATTTAAAAAAACAATACATATGAAAGCCGATCATACAAACTGCATGATAATATAATTTTGGAACTGAATGTAAGATTCTGAAATTCATAAATTGTTAAATAATCAAGAAACAGATACAAAATAACAGATAAAAACAATATTGGTCATTGTCTACAAACATTTTCAGAAAATGTGTTAAAAAACAGCACACACTTTCTCAAAATCACAAGCAACTTTTTCTTTAATCCATTCATGTCGTTTGCTGTCTCCCAGACATCATAATGGAGCCTTACAGTCTTTTGACATCACAGAAACTGAGTTTCTGCGCTCTGCACTCAAGTGTCTGAAAATGGATTCCTTTGTGGAATGTATGTAACATATTTCTATTTATGGCTTATTCTGATGTGTATCATAATATTGTGTTGAAATCTAGTGATCACATTCCTAGTCCTTCCGTCATTTTTAAATAGTAGTACTGCAGAAGGAAGGCACACTTAGGCATTTAAATCAAAGAAGGTTCTTACAATGGCAGAAAAAAGGGAGACAAACTGGTTAAGACATGTGTAAATAATACCCCTGCTCTAAAGATTCTAGAGGATATGAATTACAAATTTAAGTCTAGTTTGTCTCTTCAATTTGGTGTGGACAGAATGTGAGTTCCTTGATTAAAGGTATCTTAACACAGGCAGTGTTAACATCATCAGTGATGCAGTTACGCTATCAAGTGGTGTCCAATAACAGGCTAAAGCACTGTTCATGTATAGTGCAGTTCAAGAAAATGTGTGGCAAGTCAAGAGTGTGCTTTGATAATAGCTGACATGGGGAAGGGGGGGGGGGGGGGGGGGGGCGCCGCAAATGATCCTTAATTAAATTAAATTTTTTCAAAGAGGACATACTTTTATTTTGTAGTTATTAGCCCAAATTTACATTCTACTTATGCTTTCAGTAACCTCATAACCTTAAAGAAGCAGACACCTGCTTTGAACTGCCACTTTTCTGGAACCAATGGCAACTGCTAGAGACAGGTTTCAATGTAATTTGTTTCAAATTTAAGATACAATGAAACTGAAAAATCCTTTACAAGGCATAATTTAAAGTTTTTCTGAAATCAGAACAAAATCTGTTGCGTTAATATAAATGCGTATGCTTCGGGTGATTTGAAAAATCAAACATTTGGATATTGTAAGTTAGAAAGTGTTTATAGAAACAGCACTTTTACCACATTACGCACTCCATCATTTCTTTGAAGAAAATTTAATCTGCCAAAAATGTAGAAAAAAAAGTGTGTGTTTCATCATACGTTCTCCTCACATAAACAATCTATTTGTATTGATTCATTGGTCCATTGGCATAGGCAGAGACATACATTGAGATAAATCAAAAACAAAATATTGTTTTAGAAAAACATCACCAGTTTTCTCTACTGATGTTAATGAAGGACAGTAATCAAGGTGGAAAAACTTGCAGACGGGCAGACAGAAAACAGATGGATGGTTTTTAAAACATACTTTTGCTTTATAATATGATTCTTGAAATTCAGTGTTTACATAAAAACATTGTGCTAAATTTTTGCTCAATTATAATACTTTCTATAGCTCCTATGTTAATTGAAATTCTAGATACCATATTTACCCAAGTAAAAGATGAGATTTTTCTTGAATATTACATTTTTTTAAATGGTCTTATATTTTTACATCACCTTTCTATGTCAACAATAAGTTGCAAAGGTGATAAATATCATATACACCTTTAATACCAAATTGTACTCATGGACATATTCTTGGAATCTATCGTGAATTTGCTGGACAATTCAGACCACCCGCTTTTTAATGGGGTGCTAACAGAGAATCACAAAGTTACAGCATTGCAGAAAGTGATATGCAACATGAAAAAGAGTAACAATTGTTGCTGAGATTTTGTTAAATGAAGCACGATTCAAGAGGCCAAGTGGATTCTTGATTTGACACCTGGCAAGTGCGCTTCTGCATTTTGCAAGTGATGGAAATATAAGTATTCACATTCATAGAAATCTACATTGAACATAAAAAGAGACCTAAATAAAAAAATATTTTCTCAGCAAAACCCCCTCAAAACTTGGAAACTGCTTCTCTCTCCCACATTACATTTGAAATGGAGATGTATAAGCTAGCTATTTTATATTCAATAGCCATTTTATATTAAGTGTGTGAAGTTGTTTTTTTGTTTGGTCAAGATTGACATCTTTTTGCAGAGTCCAATAGGTTGAGGAGAAGAACCCTCAATGAAGATTGACCAAAAAGCAATAACTTCACTCACGAAAGATTCATTTTTTCTATGTGCATATAACAATGCTTATATTAGGAGTCATGATTTATTTCATCTCTACTCTTCTTGGTTTATTTGAAATGCACCCACCTCTGTTAACGTTCATACAACAGAACACTGGTTTCATCGCATAAGATAAGGTCGTTCCTTACAAGTTCCTACCATGTATTTGGTCAGTCCTAGTTATAATTACTAAATTAAAATGAGTAAAAACAATGCAGACTTTCCACAAGAGTTGTTCAAATCTATGAATGCTGCAGTATCTAATTAATTATCCATCCTTCCTAAGGTATTTACGAAAATAACTTACCATTAGTTGAGAAATTGATTTACATTACATGAGGTTTGATACAAGTTTCATAACATATGTATTAGAGGTTACCTACTATTTATGTATTAACAGTTAACTATAAGTTAATAGTTATTGGGCAAAATTTAATAATAGTGTTATTAAAGTTGTTTTGCAATTAATGTGTGTTTCATTTTCTTACTTCTCTTATAACCTACCTACCATGTGCCTAAGTCGTTTTAACGTTATGACATCACAGTAAAAAACGACTCACACATGGTGATATGTTTTTCAGACGTTTTAAGAAATGGCTAACTTCACACACCCATTGCAGCAAGTAGCTCACATTTTTATAGCATCGTAGAAAAAGATACTTTGTTATTGCTTTTGACAAATATCAGGACAATAAAAAAATTGCCAAAATATATTGATCACCTATAAACACTTTCAATCTATTATTTTTATTACTGGTGCAAAAGAATTTTTTTTCTCTGCACTAGTTTATTGTAAATGGAAATTTGCCTCAGCAACTGTCTGGGAGATACTCACAGCCATCAGGATGTTCCTCAGTAATAGGGGGCTTCTCGCCAACCCCTTTCTCCACATCCAGTGCTCTCTTCAGAATATTTTGTGTGCGGTCTCGCTCCTCTTGCGGCAGTTGATACTTGTTCTTGTCCAACTTTTTCAGCTCAAGGTTTGTTAAGATACAATCAAATTCTGGAACAAGCAGGATAATTTATAGCAAATACAACACAGAAACCAATAACAAGTAGATTGGATAGATCAATTTCACTAATAAAAAGCAATGGATTGATCTCAGAAACCAAGAAGATAGTCAAAATACCTGTGACATCGTAGAAATCTGGTATGTAAACATTTGTGTCCTTGTTATCCTTTTTGTCTTGTGACAACCATCGGATGCGGATCCGAGTACTGCTTTTATAGATGTTCTGCATTGCCTGGCAAACGTAAAAACTACCTTCGGCATTACGAACAGCCAAGAACTCATTTCTGGAAAAAAGAAAATTGCAATGCGAAATTAGTAATTATAAATAATACAGCGTATGTAAATAAAATAATTTATTCATAAAATATTTTACTGCGTGGAAAACGAAAATAAGCTAAGCTCTCCAATGTATTAACGAAAAATTATACTGAATAAGTAATATCATACAGGTTATCGCCTAAAACAAAATCGTCACAACCCCGTAGAATGTTTCTGGAGACTCGAGGCCTGGGAGAACCTCATTGGAAAAAACAAATTCCGGAGTGATTTAAATACAAGACTGTAAGATACATTTATAAACTCAATGAAACGCACTTGTAGAAAACAATGAGTTTGTCATCTGTGCCTTTTATTAGGTTCTTGATCTTGGCAATCTCTCTGTACTGCAACTCTGGTAGAGGGCTCTGATATGGCTGAGTGCGAGTACGAACTCGCTTAGATTTGCGGTCATCATTTGGATCTCCCGTGGCAGCCTTTGCTTCCACCAAAGGCTGTGGACAAATAATTCACATTCCAATTACAACCACTTAGTAGCACAAAACTTGGATTCATACAGGGTAATATTCCAAGTATTTTTTTAACCAAACCAATAAAATAAATAACATTGTTTTAATAATATAAATATACATCAATAATATCAAAAATACTGGATCATAGAGCTAAGAACCACATTATATGCAATTATCAATGAAACAAACATAAATAAAGAGATTGTAAACTTAAAAGAAATACGCCGAAAGGGAAACAATTTCAAAAGAAACTTCAGTTGTATGAGAAATGAAGATAAACAAAATTATCTCACCTTGGGCTCTCTCTTTCGCTTGCTGACCCTGGGTGTTGTGGCTACCTTGAACTCTGGCTTGGATATCTCTATGCGAGTCTTGGTGACCTCTGGAGGAGCAGGAGGAGCAGGCTTGGCAGCAGCCTCAGGAGCAGGAGCTGCAACAGGGGCTGCCCCAGGACCTGGTCCACTAGCAGGAGCTGCAGGAGGCTGAGCAGGAGCAGGATCTTCTGCTGGCACTGTGGGTGTGGTAGCGACAGCAGCAGTAGCAGCAGGAGACTTATTCTCTACAGCTACAGGTCCTGTTGGTGTTTCACTCTTGGTTGGACTGCTACTGTTGGTAGTAGCTGATGTGATGGGGCTGCTCTTCTGCGAAACAGCTGCTGGTGGGGTTGGTGTTGCTGCCGCAGGAGGAGGAGCAGGAGAGGCCGGAACTGCACACACAGTGGCCGATACAGATGCAATGTCTGGTTTGGCAGGACTCGGATGAGAGCTTACTGCTGCAAAACAGAATATTCTTTTAGAATTTTTTTGCTTCTCGCATTTTCATCTCCACACATTTTTACTTAACTTCACTTACACAACTCATTGCTCTTAAAATTCTTTATTAGTTTTTTTTCAAATATAAACTTCTGAATTTAAAATAAATACACACACACACAAAATGGTAGCAAAAAATATATTTGTTAACAAAAATGAGTTAATGAGTAAAATGTACATGCAGCACGGAGTCAATAGCAATCACTGTTAGTCAGCATGATCGTACCCGGAGGATGTGTTGGTGACTGAGAAGTAGCATTGTTGCTCATTCCAACTGGTGCAGCTGGAACAGGAGGCGACACACTGGCATTGCTTGCAGGAGTGCTGACTGGTGCAGAAGTGGGTCCAGCAGCTGAGGCAGGTGCAGCACTGTCTGCTGAGTGATTCAGCATAGCAGAAGCACTCACATCATCTGTTTTCTTGCTCTCAGGAATCGTTGGAGGCAGCTGAACTGCTGAGAGAGAGGCCTTGCCTGGAGAGCCTTCTACACCATTGGAAGTGGGTTTTGGGCCTGATGGAGGTGCCATAGATGGTACCAAGTCCTTGGGCTTCTCTGGTGTGCGGGGCAAGGCCACAGGGGGCTGTGGAAGAGCATTGCCTTGAGTCTTGTGCTCCTGGACTAGACTCAGTGGGACTGCAGCTGACACAGCATGATTTGCGTTAGGAGGAATTGGTGGTTTCACAGGGCTCACGCTCACGCTCACCCCCACTGGGCTGGGCGGAAGCTTCTGAGGAGCACTGGCAGACCCAGGAGGGGCACCCGAGGAAGAAGTGTTGGGTGCACCAGAGCCAACACGTGGTGCCTGAGCCCCTGAGGGTGCAGGAAGTGCTGGCTTGACAGCAGGGGCACTCATGGCTAAGAAATATTGCACTATTGCAGATAATACCTTATGTCAGCTGCTTCCAGCACAAATGCACTATCTGCAACAAACATAAGTAATGTATACAACAACTAAGTAAGTATAAATTATAATATAATTATGATGGAAGTAATAATTTTACAAAATGAAAATATTAAGAATCTTGGGCAAGTAATTTAAATTACTGAAGTAGGTGTTAAAAAGTCTAAAAAATGCAAATTTCGACTAAAATTATCATGTAATAAAATTTAAGAAAAGTCTTGAGTCAAAAGTAACACAATATTCAAATGTTGGCACTCCAGCGTGTTGCCCCAGCCATAATAGGTCTACATTATTTGTCAACATTACGAATCTACCTCCCCTCAGTTTGCTGCTCAAAAGAACGCATTCAAAGGCTTAAATTCACAGAATGGAAGCATTAACAAGTACATGCTAAACATAAATGCCGAAAACATACGTATATAGTTTGTTTACGCCAGCGAAATCGGCTGGAAGTGTCCCAACTCCTCTTCCCTCCCCTGGCGCTAGTCGAATATCCACAACTACGCTTCACTTTCACAGGCGCCAATATGCACACTCACACGCAGGACTTAGCACAGAGGGGATAAAACGTAACAATAACTATAATTTGCACCTAATTACATCAATAAAACAGCAATGTCCTTGAATGCCGCTGAAAATTCCGCCATAATGTCACAATTTTTGCTCTCTTATGATAACTTTAGATGGCGTCCCACAGTTCCCGGGAGTCTTTGCGCGGACAAATGACTGTTGCTATGCGCTGCATAAATTAACTGTATGACGTCATATAATTCGCGCCAATATTCATGACGTCATATCAATGTGAAACTTGGTTATATCTTATTGCATTCTTTTTAGCCGAATTATCTGGAATAAAACGTAATGTTTGATCTCTTGTTGTGCAAATTACAAAATTTAAGGGCTGGCAGAAATTGATGTCGGCGCAAGCGAAAGGTTTGAATCATTGGAATTTGATACCGCCAAGGTGTCCACACCGCATACAATCTTACGTGCCTTAACAATTTATTAATTAATGCACTATTTTGTATTCCAAACTCGTGGTTGTGTTAACAAGTAATATATTTTTATAAATATATGACATTTCTGTAACGTGTGCTGTTATCGTGCGAACTTATTCGTACTTAAAACGCCGAAGTATCCGGCCTACCTGTCAAACGACGGTAAATTTATGGAGGCAATGCACGCCATGGAATCTTGAATCCCATTTCCCCCTTGGGGCCATCGCAATGTAGATGAAAATGACGATCTAAATTCTCAAAACAAATTAGGATTCGTGAGACAATTATGTAAATTATCGTCGAAACAAGCATCAACATTACGATTGAATTTCGGGTTGCCGAAAACCTACTACTACTACTGTTTTCACCGAGTCGTGAATTAATTTGGTTGTGTTACCAGGCATACTGATTTCTGTAGGTTTTTGTTCTTTCTTTTTATTCTATGAGTAAAAGCTCACAACTTGGGTATGGATAATTTTTAAATTATTGAGCTTGAGCATTCAGTTGACTAAATATTCGAAAAACGGGTATTTTTGTTGCATTGCGCTGCATGGTTTTATTTTGCTTTTACTCACAGAACACCCATTAATATGTCTATGTTTTTATTTTCTACTAATAAAAAATATCACTTACGCTTGCCGTGCAGGGCTAAAAAGTAAATGGAAGATGGGTTCATAGTATGAATAAATAATTTTGAACGGTAGTAAATCATTACTTTTTTTATCTTACATGCCAGACCCTGCGGAAGTCAAAAATAAATTATTTTTAGTTAAATCAATGAATTGATTATTAAACATTTTGTTTTTTCTTCAAAGTACACTTATTTTAATTTAACAAACTATCTTGATCCAATTCATCCTAAATACTTAGCAATTTATGTGCATCCAATTTAAGTGTTGGTGTATTATAACCCAATATGTATGAAATTTGCCGCAAAAGTGTAAAAATGTTTCTTATTTTATTAAATACAGGTACCATGAACCAATTACATTAAATATTCAGTATTCTCGAAATAACTAATGGAATAAGCGTTCAAATTTATACTACTGCGCAAATATTTACGAAAAATGACGCTTCGATTTCATTATAAATCTCCAATGAAAGTACAAACAACAAAACAAATAGTGAACATTGAGTGACTGAGAATACACCTTGCGTCGATTTACAGTCGTCAGTGAGCTGTGCCCGTGGAGGACCGTGCTCGTCAGCTCATAGAGAAACACCAAACGGGATTCTTCTCTGTTTATTTGCTTGGTAGTAAAAGTGTTGTTTAGAAGCAGTCATTCAACTTAATTCCAGAGCATGCTCTAGAGATGTGACCTTGAAATAGATAAGCGTAGATGACACTGTAATAATCGAACGCAATCACCCATGCGCATTGCAGCTCGCAAGTCTGGGGAACGATAAGTACTGTCGACGCGGTTACTTAGGGAAATTGCGTTCCCCGTCTACTTTCTTGTAAAAATGTCGGCGGGTAAAAATTTCGTTTTTCGGAGTGTCAGAAGTGCGCAATTTCTGGGGCCGCGTTTAGGCTCATCATTCTGGGTAGGTTTAATAATTGTTTAATTAACTTTCTGAATGGTTGGCGAATTCGCTAAGTTCTCATTTTGCATGATGTTACAATCAATATATTTATATTTGGATACAATGCCTCTTCGGGGTCTGCGCTCATGTTGTTCCTTCACCAGCCCACAGCGTATTCACTCTTCTCTACGCACGTGAGCGACCAGCCCTCATTCCCTGGAGCGTCGGCCGTCTGGACAGAGAAATTGGAATTCAGTCATGACCGGAGAAGCAACAACATGCACATATACCGCGTTATGGACCGAGCGGGACGAGTCGTCAAACCATCAGAAGATCCGCAAGTGTGTAAAACCACGATTATTGTTGGTGTTTTGCAGCTGAGACAGAAATAAATCTTAAAGGCATCCTCTTTATTTCCCTATTAGCAAAATTTGGTATTAATACAAGAAGAATTGTAATTTTTCTTCAACTTTGTGTTATGACTGCTGCTTTACTGTAAGGATTATTTTTTTTTTTTTTTTGAATTGACATGTTAATAGCGTTTGAAATTAATATAATTTGCATCTTTTGTCAAATTTTTAGTTAACATGTTGCAAGGAGAATTCTCATTTTCAAATACAGTGAGATGAAGGCTGTTTAAGTTTTAAATTTGGTTTGGATTTTGTCCATCAGTAATCCTATTTAATTTTATAATACAAGGAGCAGTGTGAACTAGATAATAATAACAATAATTTTAAAAAAAGTGTCTAAGGAGTGTGTTCTTTAAACGACAGCAAGGGGCGTCGATATTTTTGAAATAAATTTCCATTAAACATGCACAATGATAAAAACATTATCATTTAAAATGTTAAACATTGTATGAAAGTATTATTATAAATCATAAGGGATATAGACAGACTTCTTTGTATTTAGTTGGCAGGTGGTTTTGTAGATCTCGCCTGTAATTTTTCCGTTCCTTGACTTTCTTCTATAAGTGTGTTGAAAGGAGTGGTAGATGGCAGTTGTAGCATCATTAGGAGGTGTAAGTAAAAGGATTGTTTTGCCAACATGTATACCAGTCTTGAAGGTGCTGTTTTTCCTTCTCCTAGCTCTATTTTAATAAAGCAGGGTTATACTTTATCTGTATTTTTAAGATTCATGATGGTGGTTAGTTTCTCCTGTATCATAACAATTCCTTATATAATTATTGATGAAATTGTGGAGTTTTGGACTCATTTCTTTGGGTGATTATGATCAACGTGGTCACTGCATTAGCAATTTCAATTTTATTGTATCCTAGAATGTTTATCATTACACTAAGAGGGCATGTTTCTCCTATCATGTTTTCAATTGTTTGGATGATATTTCCTTTGCTTATCAGATCAGTTTATGAAGACTGCGTAATACTTACCTTTTGGCAAATTTAGAGTGGATTCTGCTTCTTCTATTAAATATTTAATTGCCTGTATTATGCTCTTCTTCCAACTGATATTCTAGAATGAAAGTATCTATATCTTGTTGAAGTCTTAATGTCAGATTTATGGTGATTGTTTTGAATATGATTTTTCCAGTGCTGTGCCTCGTGTGTGGTATACCACAAGTACACACTTCAGGGTCAATAGCAGGGATGTCCTTCGTTGCCTACATGATGCTATGTGGTGCATGATACCAGAGTTGTGATCAACAGGAAGTTGGTGCCTCCATCAAGACAATGTTCCATCACATTCCTCACACTTGATTCAGTCTTTTTTTTGGGCAAAAAAACAGACTCCTGTGGTTCAACAAGCTCCTTACTCTCCGGATATGGCCCACTGCGACTTCTGGGTGTTCCAGAAACTCAAGAGGTCATTGAAAGGAACATGATTTGAGATGAGAGAAGACATTAAAGCTGCAGCGACAGCAGAGCTAAACTCCATTACGAAAGAGGCTTTCTAGGAATGCTTCCAACAATGACAGCACTGCTAGGTGGTGTGACTGGAGTCCCAAGGACACTACTTTGAGGGTGATTAGGCTTCCAATGTTCCAGGTATGCCAGTTTTCTTTCCTCAGCCAAAGGTTGGATACTTTTCTAACAGGCCTCATACAAAAATTCACCTTACTGACCAGACGAAAGAAATTTCAACCATGGTTTTCATAGTACTAAGAGATAGAAAATACAAAGTCAAACCTATGGAAATACCCATAAAGGCATGGGAAGAACGCTTCAAAGAAACACTCAACAAAGAAAGCAACAAGTATCTTACAGAACACACCCAATGGGACCAAATTGCCAAAAAAAAAAAAAAAAAAATTACTTTCCACAAATAACACCTGAAGAAATACAAAATACAATAAGAAAGACAAAAACAAGAAAGCCTCAGGCCCCAAAATCATGTACAACAAAAACTTAAAAGTTGCACAAATGAACCTACTTTCACACTGGACTGAGATGTTCAACAAATGTGTAAGTGAGAGAGTAATACTAGACAGCTGGAGAACCCAAAGATCAAAATTCTTTATAAAAGAAAAGGTAACATGACAAATTCAAACTCGTAGAGAAGCACAGCACTGGAAAACATCACATTCAAAATAATCACCAGAAATATGACATTAAAGACGAAAAAGAAATAGATACTTTCATACCAGATTATCAGTTTGGTTTTAGAAGACATAAGAGCATGCAACAGGCAATTGAATATGTAATAGAAGCAGCAGAAACCACTCTGAATTGGCCAAAAGGGAAGTATTATACAGTCTTCATAGACTAGCAAAAAGCATATGATCTGATAAGCAGAAAAAATAGCATCCAAAAAATTGAAAACGTGATAGGAGAAACACACTCTCTCAGTGTAAAGATAAAAACATTCTAGAATACAATAAAATTGAAATTGCTAATGCAGTGACAATTTCAATCATAATCACCCAAACAAAAAAGTGTTACAGGGAGACGCTCTGAGAATCACATGCTGTTCAATATTGCTACAGCCATCATCTCAACCATCTTGAAGGAATCACAAGAAACAACATTAATCATGTACTTAGATGAGTCAAAGAAAGCAGTCAGCATCAATTTGGTGGCGCTGCACACTTGGACCTTCTTTAGTTTTGCTGACGTGGAATGCTTCCAATAGATTGACAGATTATGTTTCTCGGTCACATTCTTATGCCCAGGAATTATCACCAGTGATAATGGTGCTCATAATATCGGGTTGACTGTGGAATCCTGCTGTCCTGTGAAACGTCAACCCGAAGTTGCTTTTGCTCCTCGGTGTAATGAAAAACTGACGAGAGAATTACACACTACATCTCTCAAATGCTGCTTGTCAGCAATAGACACTATTGATAGGCAGGAAAAAATCAATGCATGCACTTATAGGCTCATGGTTGGCTCATGCAACCGCGCTTGATGCAAATGCATCAGGTTTGCGGAAAATAAAATAAAGTTTGATACTTTTCTATCAGATCTCATATAATGTTGTGGGCTATTGACATTGCTTCTTTTACGTCTTCATCTGCTATTAGTTTTCTTGCCTTGTGTGTTTCGGCCTCCCATGTTTTACCTTTATCTGGGTCCAGCTTTCTGGATGGGATTTTGAGTGGTCGTTTTCTTGCTTTTGGTGGTGGTTTGTTTAGGCTGATAGTTGTCTATGGGTATGTGCTTTCTTATGGGTGAAGCCAATGTCCACATTTCTTTTTGCTCTAATCCTCTTATCGCCTTTCCTGTATATAGGATTAACTCTACAGTGCTGAATCCATTGTATACAAAGTAGGTTTTTATGTCGTCTTTGTTAACTAATGTGAAGCCTTCTTCCCTAAATGTTTCTAGTACCATAAGATTCGACACTCCTCCTTCTGGTCTTCCTTCATTTGGGGAAGCGTGGCAGTGAGTCCCATACATTCCTTGAACTTCCATTGACTTTTGCAGAAATGTTTCCATTGTTATGATGGTATAGTAGTGTCTTATTGTCTCTAATGGTACATGTGCAAAAGCATGCGTCTTCATTTTAGTTCCCATTTGTGTATGAAGTCTGCTTCTAGCTCCTAATTTAGTTGAGATTGATTCTCCGGTACTGTCTTCTTGCATTGTGGTGGAGAAATCAAAAAGGTTATACTTTGACTTCTTGTGGTCAGAATGCTGGATCTTTTATGTCTAATTGGTATTTCATTGGCAGTCCTACCTTGAAGGCCTTACTTTCTCCAATGATGTGAAGTTCTTCGCATGTTATTCTCTCTGTTATGCCTTTCTTTCCAAAAAAATTCTTGTATTTTAGCACTGGTAGTTTGTGATAATAATCTCCCCATGCATATCCACAGTTTTTTTTCTCCTGCATGTATTTATTTTCTTTTTTGGTTCTGACAATAACCCGAGATTGTCTGTGCCTGTATTTCTTTCCGTAAGTTACTTCTTGGAAGTCTCCTTGATCTGAGTCAGAGGTTCTGCAGTAGATTTTGAAAACACTTATGATAGACTTGTACTGACTTTATTGATGAGATATGACCTATCAAATTTTATGATTTTTCCTTTGCAACATTATTTTATCGGCTGTTTGTGACAAAACTGACTAATCATAAATAATATGTGTAATAATAAATCATAATTATGCTGTGCATATCAGGATTATTGCTGATTTTAAAAATCTATGTAAATGTATATAAAATGCAAAGGAAAGATGATTTTGGACTATTTATAAGATATTAATGACACAAAAGCTTGTAAATTTGCTACTTGGGTTATTTCTCCCCCAGACAGATTGAAGATGAAACCTTATTGAATTTTGGAGATAATGATTTAAAGAAAATAGTGGAAGTGCATAGGTTATGCTTCAATATATGTTACCATCACATATAACCTTGAAATAATGTATCCTATACCCTTAAAACCCAGCTTTTAGGTCCTAGATAGGAGTTTTTTTTTTAATGCTGTAATCTACAAAAAATATCTTTTGGGTCATTCTATTACAATTATGAAGGGTATAGGGTGTCAGAAATGTTCAAAGTTGGGTTCCAGTTCAAAACTATTTACATTTTAAAATAATGATTTAAAAATTGGGAAGGTTCTGATGTCTATTTAGAAATTAAATAATATTTTCCGAAAAATAAATTTTATTGATTACACAAAGATCTATCTTATAAGGGTTATGCTTGGATGCATGTTGTGCCATCTCAATGTTCAACTTCATTGTTATTTGAGCCTGATCTGTCTGTCCGTCATTACCAATTCTTATATTGATGTTTTATTGATATTGTTAATTTCCAGTGCTTTTGCAATTTCTATTTTTGTTAGTGTTTTAAATCTGTTGTTGGTATGTGCCTTGACCTTGAAGTTATAGTTATTTGTGGAACGCTCCTTAGTTAAGTTCAATTAATGTAAACTCTTTCTTACAGTTGCCAAAAGATGTTATGCAGAAGATGTATAAAGACATGGTGCTCCTGAACCATATGGACAAAATTCTCTACGAATCACAACGCCAGGGTCGCATTTCTTTCTACATGACCAACTATGGGGAAGAAGCTACTCATATTGGCAGTGCAGCAGCTCTGTCTCCTGAAGATTTAGTGTATGGGCAGTACCGTGAGGCTGGTGTGTTGGTGTGGCGGGGATTCTCTTTGGATCAGTTTATGAACCAGTGTTATGGCAATTGTGAAGATGGAGGCAAAGGTCGTCAAATGCCAGTTCATTATGGAGACAAGCAACTTCACTTCATGACAATTTCCTCGCCCCTGGGTACCCAGTTACCCCAAGGTACTTGACATTTCTCATGCCTTAGTGAGTGGTAATGAGGTGTACTGTGAAACAAGAGATGAGAAGTATTAAAATATGATAGACAAAGTACATGAGCAGTGTTCACAAGGAGAAAGCTCTTCTTTCTCCTCTCTCCACCCATTCTCATATAGATTAGCTTCCAAAGGTAAAACTTGCTTTTAAACTCTTCTGGAAGCAGTGTGTACTTAAAAATACCCTGTGTACTCTCTGACTTCCTGAGTACTTAATTATATATATATTAATCCGAACTTCGACAGATTTATTCTGCAATTATTTTGATATTAAAATTCCAAAATCACTGAAAATAGAGTTACCACACAACCTCTAGGTTATACAAATGGAAAAACTTTTTTAATCCAGATTAAGCCATCCTTCCATGGCTTAATCTGGATTAAGCCATGGAATCTATCGAATTTATACAGTAGTAACCCTCAACTTTATTATCACCTGTTTAATCTTTTTAAAAGAAGCCATAATTCCATGTTCAACTAAGGGAGCATATAGTTTTTTCTTTCTGGGAAGTAGTATGGAAATTGAAAGTTGTGAATCTTGATCTCTATGGGACATATTTCTTAGCTTATGACTTTCATATATATAAGAATATCTTACTGGAAATTGAAATAAGTGAAAGAACAGGAGAATGCAGAAACTAGGGGGTCATGCAGAATCCCAAAAGACTGCTTGGACATGGACTTTCCCCATGTCATTTAGTTGCACTAGTTAAATTCAGTAATTCATTCAGTATTTATTATTTATTACTGTTACATTAACTCAAGAGTTTTAAGTTTTTTCTTTTTGTATTGTGAATTATTGTACTAGATAATGAGAGAAAGGAAGGAAATTATGCTGAAAACTTGTTTTTAATCCACTTCAATTAATTTACATTTTCTTTTTTAAAATATTAATGAAGAAGAATATATGTCTATAATGAGTTAAACATTGTTTTTGAGATCATCACCTTACATGAAAATGCAAACAGAATCCAATAGATGAAGGAATGGCTTAAGACAAACTGCTACTTCCATTGTTATATTTACAAAAGGGATAAATTTTCTTTAAATCTAGTGGTTCCATAGGAATTCCCAAAGAAATTAACAAAATGAAACATATTGCATGTCAGATTGGGTAATCTGACCCACTAATGAAGGAAATATCGCGAAATCACAAGTGAAAACTTTAAACTTTTTTCTCAAACTTGGGTTTTGGGGGTTAAGCTATTCTTCCATCGAACTCCTCAATTGTTGTAAGTACCTTTTAATGCTTGCATTCCTTTTAGGAAAATTTATTACTAAAATTATTACATTTATTCCTTAAATTCAAGCTAAGATCATTCTTGGGAATTTGACAAAATGCATTATTTCATTAGATGAATTGATGTCCTTCATTCTCTTTGTTCAAAAAAAGTAAAAATTATTGCTTTTTTTTTCTGTGAGGTAGCGGCAGGAGCTGCATATGGACTAAAGAGATTAGGCACTGGGCGCTGTGTCATCACATACTTTGGAGAAGGAGCAGCAAGTGAAGGGGATGCCCATGCAGCTTTCAACTTTGCTGCTACCCTTGATTGCCCTGTACTCTTCTTCTGGTAAATTTTGTATTGTTTTCTTAGAATACAAATTATTCTCTCTTGCGATTTGGATAAAGCAAAAACATTTTTCTGAAGTTTCTATTTAAAACGTCAAGTAATTATTAAAAATTGTAATTATCTTCATGTAGTTAGTAAAAATTAATTAATGAAACTTTAGTTTTATCTAATTAAATTAAGTTTGTGACATGTAAGTATCTACAAATGTAAATTTGATATGGGAAGTAGTACTGTGGGGCAGTAAACACGCAGAATTTTTTTAATTACAAAATATGAAATGTGAATATTTTATTTCTTCATAATAATTCTTCATTTCTTGTCTTGTTCCAAAGCCTGTATTATTAATAAATCACAATTTTTTTTGAGATACTAGTTTTGCACTTTACACATGTAATAGAAAAGCTTCATACAATTGTTGATTGAGTGCAAAATGTTGTTTTGTGTACCTTATATCATATCACAAATTTTCACTATAAAACAATTCAACAATAAGGAAATTAATAGACATTTGCATGTCTAATTTTTTTGTTAACATTACATTGTCATTGGTTTAGTTAATTTTTCATTTTGTTCTAAGCACACAAACCTGAAATTAATTATATTCTAAATTGTCTTTTCTTTCAGTCGAAATAATGGATATGCTATATCGACTCCTACAGCTGAACAGTATCGTGGAGATGGCATTGCAGCTCGAGGTGCTGGTTATGGCATTACAACTGTGCGTGTTGATGGAAATGATGTATTAGCAGTGTTCAATGTAACCAAGGCTGCTAAGATTTTGGCAGTGACTGAGAATCGACCTGTACTAATTGAAGCCATGACTTATAGGTATGGTATTGATTAGTTGCAGCTTGTTCATGTTTCTTAAGAGGAGGAAAGAAGTCAATTGCATGAAGGTTTTATAAACTTTGCATTGGTGTGTCATGTCTTGCAAAAAGACACATTCATCTGGCTCAAAAAAAAAAGCAATAGGTGTTAATAAAAGGATGGGTATCCTCTCCTCCTGCCATATAACTTCATTAAAAAACTTTTCATCTTCTGGCTGCATGAGTGCTATGAGAGGTAGGCAGTTAACACAGGAGAGGAGGGGAAGCTGAGGATTCTTCATCTTAGTGACTTCAATTGATTGCAATAATTTTTGAATAGCATTTAAGAGCGTGAATTTTACAACTCAATCAAAATCAATTGCCCCTGTTAAGAACTCAGAATGTTTATATTTTCTTGCAAACATCTATGAAAATATTTTATTTGTTAATAACATCCTGAAGAATAAAGTAGTGAGGAAGTTATTCTTCCTTTTCAAAAATTGTACATTTTTCCTTCAAACATCAAAGGAAATATTTTATTTGATAATTACATGTGGAGGAATAAAATGTGGGAGGAGGGCATTCCTCTTTTTCCTCCCCTGAGAAACCATCTCTGATATTAAAAAGAAATTGCAAGGATATTCTCAGAAGAAATAAAATAAAATGCCGAGAGAGGTAAAAACTCAGGGAATAAATCGTAGTGCTCAATCTGCTAATTGCATTTTAATTAGAACAAATTTGTAAGAGTTCTAAAGTCTGTTATTCAGTCTTCAAATAATATTGAATCGAAAAGAGTTCATGCGTTTAAGGCTATGCTTGTGTGAACTAATGGGTATTAATGATCAATCTGATTTTGTGTGCAAGATTAAATATGCATTTTCTAAGCTACAATTTCCACAACTAAAGCATTAAACAATAGCATTTATAATTGTGCAAAATCTGTGGATTGTTTTTTGTATTTGTCTAAATTTTAGTAAATGAAAAATCTATTATGAACAATTTCAAAATAATAAAAAAAATATCTTGTGGTGAATAACATAGTTCCAAGTAACATGAGTCTATAAATTATTTTCTGTAGATTAGGCCACCATAGCACATCAGATGATAGCAGTGCATACCGACCTCAAGAAGAAGTGAGCCAATGGGGTAGTACAGATCAACCAATTGCACGCCTTCGTCAGCACTTGCAATTAAAGGTATTTTGCCTTGCGAGTTGTGATAAAACAAAAAAAGAATTTATTTTACCAAATATATATTTCATTTTTTGGATTTAGGGTTGGTGGAGTAATGAAGAAGAAGCTGCATGGAGTAGTACTGCTAAGAAACAGGTGAGTGAATTGAAAAGCAAATATTTAGTGGGTCAAGTATTATATTCCTGTTTTAAGTCTTTTAAGTCCCCCCCCCCCTCCTTCAAAATTTTTCTTTCATTTGTAACCACCATAGTTGAATCGTATTGAATTTAATTCATGTCTTATTTTGTGAGGGGAGACTCAGGCCATGAGCCAACGGAAGCCCTGGAGAATGCCCCTCTAAAACCAACCTTATGGCTCCAGTACATGGACAACACACTAGTAGTGTGGCCCCACGGTCCTCACACCTTAGCTGACTTTCTCCAGCACCTTAATAACACTCACCCCTAGATTAAGTTCACGATGGAGGTGGAAAATGAGAGAAAATTGCCTTTCCTCGACGTGCTGGTGAGTCGGAAAGTGAACGGCAGACTAGGGCACAGTGTCTACCGGAAACCCACCCACAAACCGTTACCTACACACTGGCTCTCACCATCACCCAGCAACTAAACGCGGGGTTTTGAAAACGCTGGCCATCAGAGCAACTAGGGTACGTGATAAAGAATCGTTGGACTCTGAAATGGAGCTCCTAAAGACTACATTTCGAGCCAACGGATATAGCGCTAACGCTGCCAACCAAGCGGTACGGCAGGCTATGACCTCTGCCAAAACTTCTGATATCACCAAAACTAGAGACAATCCCGACAAAAAATAGCCACTCTGCCATATATACGCGGTGTCACAGATAAGATTGGCAAGCTTCTGAGCCGCTTTGATATAAAGACAGCCTACAAAGCCCAGGAAAAACTCGGGCAAAAGCTTGTACGCGTGAAAGATCGAGTCCCTCCCCTTATGTCATCGGGGGTATACGAAATCCCATGCAGCTGCGGCCATAGTTACATTGGCGAGACGGGACGTACCGTAGAGGAACGCCTCCGGGAACATATTCGTAATTATAAATACAATAATACGAATAAATCGGCCGTAGCCCTGCACGCATGGAAAACTGGCCACGCTATTTTATTTGATGACACACGCCTCTTAGCCAGAGAAGACCTCTGGGGCCCGAGGAAGGTAAAAGAGGCGGTGGAAATCATCAAACACCCCTATAACTTGAATGCTGACCAAGGCATACGTCTACACGATGCCTGGAAACACCTATTTTACCAGGACGTCCGATCTCGACCAGACGCGGTCCTAGCTGCTCCGCAACGTCCGATTACGGACGGACCTCTCACCCTGCGGGGAGCCCGCCCCTGAGGGTTGACCCGACCACCCGGCCAACCAGAAATCGGGCAGAGGAGAAACTGAGCCCCATTTAAACTCGTGCGCAGCCCATCTCCGCGCATTACGCCCTGAGGAAGGTCGCAGAATGGCGACCGAAACGTCGGCACCTTCGCCATGGACGCGGCGTCACCCGGACAGCCTAGTAAATACGCCATGAGGTGTGCACTTCCGGCTGACCACGCTAATTTCGCTACGCTCCTTTCACCAACTAATGGAGGAAAGAGGTATTTCTTGGGTGATGAAACAGGCGATTTGAATTTAGCTCAGAGGCTTCACTTAGGCTTGAGGACACAGTAAATCTACTAGCATGGGACAGCTGCCTTTACTTCACCTCCGAAGGCAGACGTACGAAGGATCTTTTTGCCGATAAAAATCCACGGCTTTGATTGGGTTTGAACCCGCAAACTTGGGTACAGTCAGATACGCTAACACCATCGTCGCCACCATAATACATACCAGTCTCTCATCTATTGCTCTGATGGCTCTCTTTATCAGTTCTCCCTGGCAATACTCTCTTCTATCACTTTCTGGGAAGGCACATCTCAGACCATACTTTGCATATGTGCATATCTTATCCATGCTTATGGTCACTTATTAGGGCCTGAAAAGGAATTAAGGGGAGGATTTTGATTTTCAAGAATGATACATTCCCATTAAAAAATGCACATTGTACCACAATACATAATATTCATGTGTTACGTGTGGTTTAAACCGACAGCCAGGTTGCAGTATGTACTTGCAGATCAATGCTCCAAGCTCTGCTTCACGAATGCTGGTTGGAAATGGAAGGAAGAGGTAACATGTGGAGGTTGGAAGAGTCCCACCATCCCACAACACACAAGCAAACGTCTATGACTGATGTGTGACCGTTCAAATAGAGACTGTTAAGGTCGTCTGCATTAGTGTTCTCGGCCCTCCAGGCTGGCTAGCATTTTAATTAGAAAGTTCTGTAATTGAAGAGGAACTTGCCGCCCATTGTGAAAACCTGTAGAGTTCGGCAAACTATGCCCCAGACTATCTTTTGCTCAAAGAAAGAATAGAAATCCATGCTTTGGAGTTTTCGAGCAGAGCACTTGAGGATTTCAATGCCCGTATTCTCCAGGTTTGAAATATGATTATATGCAGGACCTATATGCAGGTCCTTGTGCAGGACGCTCCTTCCTGTAGAACACTTCCTCCTACATTATATGAAATTTATTGGCAGCAGACGAAGGCATCGCCTGGGCAACTCACTACGGGAGGTGCTCGGTGATGATTTGGCGCCCAAAACATCTTTTGCTTTTTGCGAGAACGCGGAATATAGGCCACAATCTTATTTGAGAGATAAGGACAATGTATTTTCTTGGCCCCTTTACAGCCAGTTCTACTTTTGTTAGAAATATTACGTGTTCGTGGTATCGTCTTGACCTTCTGTTGTCTACTTGTATATTTTGTGCAGTATTCAAGCTCTTTTTACTTTCTTGTATACGGACTTGTATACGGAGTAATATACTAGTTAGAGAAAGTTATGTAATGCTGCGTAAAATCGATTTCGAGATTTCAATGAAAATACACGTATTTTCGTCCCGATAACGAAAAAGTGTGTGCGTGTGTACGTATGTGTGTTGTTTTTTTTCCTCTCCCAAAACTTCCGTCCGTCTGCCCGTGTCACCACGAGCGCCTAAACTAGAGGAGGATTTTTTCCAAAATGTATATTTCCGGTCGATCCGTTTCGACTGGAGGCGCTGCAATTTTGGAAGACTTTCTTTAAAATTTGGGGGTACCTTACAAGAAGCCCCAGGGACCTTTTCAAAATCTACACGACCTTTTCTCAAAAATAGTTACAAATAGTTTCTTTAAATTTTTTGAAAGAATAGAGTAAAATACACTTATGACATAGGTCCGTTTGTCATTGTTAACTCTCAATTTTCGAAGATTGCAAAAGTTTGATTTTTTACGACAACTTCCTATAACTACAAAATTGAAGATAGATTATTCTAAAGTAAAATTTGTTTTTCATATCCAGTTCTTTCACTAAGTTTATGTACTTTATTTGAAAATTTGAGTACCGTAGTTTTCGCGCAATATTAAAAAATAACAAAAACAAGATTTTGTGGAAACGGCTCAAAATGTTTTGCTTACCCTTTTGGTGGGGATAGTGCTAAATGTACCTACTCTATAAGATGGCATAAATGCCATATTCCTTTATTCTTTTGTGTTTTTTTTTCAAAACTTAGAAAAATTAATTTTTTTGATTTCTCTCATGTTATATTTACATTAGTGGTGATTTGTTCACACTTTTTATGGGTACATGTGCTTTAAATAAGGTCATGAAGTTTCTCGAAATCTCAACAGTTTTCTGTGAAAATGATCCCAAAATTCTGAATTTTTAAAAACGCTCAAACATAATTTTCTCAAAAATGGATCCAATTTTTTTTTGTTTTTAACTTTTCTATTGGATAGTACTAATTGCACTATTTTATATGACATTAAGTTCTCTCTTTTTTTCCAATTACACAAATGTAAGTTTTTAACATATTTCTCAGGCTACTTTTATGCACATTTTCAGCGATTTGTAAACACTGTTGTATTTGCGAGTTAAAGTGCCTCAAATGTCTTCAATTGAAGTTTTTTTTGAAAACTCAAAAATGTTCTGTGAAAAAGAGCTTCAGATTTTGCATTTACAGTAACACTTAACCTCTATTTTCTTAAAAAGACTCCAAATTTTTCAATGAAAACTGTCATTTAAGAGGGGGTTTTACTGTTGTTTATTATTTTTATAGTAGTATTTAGGTTCTACTATTAGGAATCTGAAAAATAGTCAAAAAATGTACTTTAGGTAGCGATAGATGGCAGCTTGCGAGAATATGTGGTAAGTCCGAATAGCTAGCCCAGAACAAAGAAAATAGAAAACTAATACAAGAAAGTCTGTGCCATTCTATGGCATTACTAGTTTAGATTATGTACACACTTTTAATCAGCGGATAAGTTAGATGTGTGACATTCCTTTTATTAAGTCAGTTTTAATTTTAAAACAAATCTTTTATGTGGGTGCCAGTGACTTCAGTAGTTGAAGTGCTCTGTAAATTTTAATCAATCAATGAGTTATGGGTTTTTCATGTGCGGAATATGTACCTAACCCTTTGCACCATTTTAAATGCCTATGGTTCGGCCATACCCAACAAATGTCCATGACAAAAATCCTGGTGTGCACAAAGTGCAACAACTCAAGTGTCCAAAACAACCCTTTCTACACTATCGCATTGTGTGAACTCTTACGGCACTGGGCATCAGAAAGAAAAATAATATTAATGTTAATAATGTTTAATGAATTAGTTATCAGTTGTACTAAAAGAACAAGTATTATACCTCTTGTTCTGGGTTAATGATCCCCATCTCAATCATGTTTTTAGTTCTTTCCCTGATCCTTTGAGCAGAAGCTGAGATGGTCCCTTGATTTTCATCTCCACAAAAATGTAATTTCACTAGCTGTACTCATTATGTTGAGCTCAGTGGGAAATATAGTTATTCAAATAATCATCCTTCATATTCTTGTAGCAGTAAGTCTATTCTTTCCCATAGAGCACTATTAGGGATAATAGACGAAATGTGTAGCTAATTTGCCTTTGAAAATAGTTATTGTGTAGAAGAAGCAAATATTTACTTATTGGTTCTTGCCAAAACCACTTGTTGCTTCTTTGTTCATGATTAAACTTATACGAGTTAGGGTAGAGATCCAATACCTCAAGAAACTGCAAGGATTGTAATATGTAATAAATAAATAATTAACATAAAAAGTCCTAGACAGCTCAACTGATTTTAATAATTTTTGAGGTGTAGGTAGATCTTGATCCAACTTATAATCTTATATCACTTTGATAGTTCGATATTGATGTGGTCTGATATAAAGGAGTGAATCTACTCAAATCTAGTGTTTTTGTGCTGTCTCCCTAGTGAGTACTAATATTTGGAAGTAATTAAGACAATCAATCAATTTAAAGACAACAAATCTGTTAAATGGGGTCCTCTGGAATTACTTGAAGACCTGAGATTTACATTCTTTTTGTATAACAGATAATTTATTTTCTGAGAAGTTTTATTTTATTTCCAAAAATTTGTATTTCTAAAGTGAATGTTTTGCCAGGAATGCTTTTTTTCTATATATACACATTTTTTAGCTCCACTAATGCTGAATCGTATTGTGTAAAAACACAATTTCATAATACTCAAAACATCATAATTTTCACTCTCTTTATCCATGTCATGTGTTGAAAATTATGGGATTGAAACTCAAAAAAATACTTTTTGAGTTAAACCCCTAGTTAAGTATCTTTTTTCATGTGCAAAAGAAGCAAAACTACATTGCAACTCGTTCCTTTGAGAGTTCAAGTCTAGTTGTTAAGTATATAGTTTTGTTTAATGTTGTAATACTTTTTTCTTCTGATGAATTTTGATCCTATGCCACTGTTAATTTCTATGGATGATGACATCTTCAGTTCTAGTGCTTAATGGTACCTTTATTACAGCTTATAATCTTCTATATATAATCTTGTTAATCTCTGGAATGGATCTATTACCAAATTCTTAATTTTATAAATATTTCCATCAAGTTCTGAATTGCCCTGACATGCAGTTATTTTCATATTTAGTTATTTTACTAATGCCTTTAAACCAACACGCAAAATAATTATGTTAACTGTTATGCATCATTGGTGGAAACCAAGAAAAGATTCTTTAGAAATGGGTAACTTCAGCTGCAGAGGTGTCAGGAAGTGTTGATTTCATGTGTTGCAGATCCTGGAGGCCTTTGCTCGAGCAGAAAAAAAACTTAAACCTAATTGGAAGGAAATGTTCCAGGATGTCTATGACACCATGCCTGAACACCTTGTGTAAGTAGACAAATACTTTCTCACAATCGTAACCCAAATATAAATCTAGATGTTTGTAGAATGTTTTAAAAATAGAATTGAAAACAGTAATTAGAGTTGGATAGTTAAATTATTTTATTGAAAGAATACTTTTATACATTACTTACGTAAACTGATATTGCTGAGACATTTAAAAATGATTGTACTTCAATTAATCGTTTCAAGAGGATAATGAGATCACAATGATTTGAATGTGGTTCAATTTTATTTACAGATGACCACCTAAATTTCAGAACACAGCAAAATTTTGTTACAAATGTTATTTTTTAAGTGTTTGTTAACATTTCTCTCTTTGCAAAACAGAATGAAGAGCATCAAATTCCAAAAGCTAATGGAACTAATTATTATTAATGTAGTTATGAATAATTTATGTGTAGATAAATATTAATTCTGATGATTAGTAACTACATATTTTTGTTTGATTGGTGGTCTCGTAAAGTTCATGCAAAAATGTGATAAAATTGCCTTTTCAGTTCTAATATATTGAAAACAAATTTCATAGCTAAGTGTTAGTGAGGAACAGTGTTTTAATTGCCATTATAGGAATGGTAGTAAACTCAAAAGCAGCCTCAAGGAAATGGATGGGGATTCTTTTCACTTAGACAACAAATTTTTAATTTAAAAACGTTAGTATTAAATTTGAAAAGAATTTAAAAAATGTAGAAAAACTTGTACTTTATTATTAACTGTTTGTAGCTTTTGTAATGATTTTTTAGAAATTAAAAATAGTGGTTGAGGGTGAGATTCAACCCTCCTGAAATCACCAATGTAAAAGTGCCAGTCTACTTTTTTTTTGCCATTTTGTATATAATTATATATAATTTTTCTTCTAAATGTTAACGAGCTTTTTGGTGTAAATTGTCAATGATGAAGTATGTTTTGTTTTGTTAATGAATTCATTTATTTTAATGAATTAATTTATTTATTTTGCTTTTGATTTCAGAGAGCAAATGATTCAACAAGAAAACCATGTTTTGAAGCACAAGGATATTTACCCCCTCTCACAGTATAAATTTTAGAGATACTAACATAATTGTTATAACCATTTCAATATTTCAAGACTGAATTTCAGGGATATCTTTTTAAATCAGTTTGTTATAAGCAAGTATTTTTGTTACTTGTAGGTGGTTAGTTGTGTGTAATTATTCATGTTAAAAAAAGTTGTGAAATCTTGAATGATTTTCCAAAAGTTGGATGCATTGTTGTATTTTGTAAAGGAATCTCAATTGACATGTAATAATGAATTGATAATTTCTTAAATGTATATTTTTTGTTCTAAGAAATTTGTTTTAAAACTTTTCTTTTTTATTACCTATTCCCTGTAACAACTCCATTTTCAAAGATTTCACCAAATATCTATTTGCCGCAACCTGTTGGTACGAGTACCTGTTGGAATTGGCAGCAGCAACGTTCCCAACGTTAACAAATTCCCATGCATGTTATGGATGGTTGCGAATTCCCATCACATTCGAGGCACGCATCGTGCCGTATTATGAGCGTTTGGAGTATAGCGTGCGTGCTTGGTATTTGAATGCCGGGTTGTGTATTATCTTCCACGTTGAGCCGCAGTGCGTTGGAATGCAGGAAATGTGTGAGAGTTCCGGTGAAAGCTGATTCACTGTCCACGACTGAGTACAATCGCGACTTCGTTAAAGTATTGTCGATTGGGCTCGTAGTATTTAAGTATCTGCATGTTTCCACCCGCTATCGCCTGCTATTTTTAAGAAGATGGCGACTACAGAAATGATATAGCGTTTTCGGTGAATTTTATACTTTCCTTCCATAAAGTAGGCGCGTCGAGAGGGCTCTGGTTTGTATGCATCGTCCGAGGCGGAGTGAGGTTACAAAACTGTTGTGTGTAAATATGGTGGTATGTGCCCGTCAAATCGTATGTGAGCCGAAAAAGTGAATGAAATTAGAGATAACTGGCAACACTGTCCGTCATTCCCTCACTGACAACTTGCCATATACACACACCCGCACACACCCCACTGTGCCCCACTGTCATGTTGCTGTTACATTGAGGGTTGGATAATAATGTAATATTGCTATGGGAAATAAAATAATCGCTGTTTATGTGCAGCTGCCCTCGAATGTTTGTTGGAGAAATGAATTCAGTATTGTTTAAAGAAAATGTTTTATTTGCATGTTGGTGAATAAAGCGTAATTTAAAGAATTTGCCATTTTTGTATAACATACTTGAGATTTTATTAATTTGTTGTGTTGCGGTGCAACTTGCAACGATATGGCGTTTCCTGCTTTGGGTGCTTAATATTGACAGGCTGAAATGCCGTTTAAATTGCGCTTAAAGCGAAGTCGTCAGTATAATGTCGTATCAAAATCGCTTTTTGTAATTACCATCGAGCTATTGGACGGAAGCAATATCGAGTGCACGTTGTCTGCCGAAAGTAGTGGACAAGAATGCTTGGAAAGTGTGTGCCAGAGGCTGGGCCTCCAGCAGGTTAGTTGAAGCTCGTCTGCTTTTGACGTTTTTAAATGTCATTGCAAATTTTTAGCTTTCTGTCATATGCGTAACCATGAAATATACACCCCATTAGGGTGCTTCTGGTAAAATGTAACAGTGCACAAAAATAAATATTACCCTAATGATGTTTTCCAATATGTTTTTTGTGCACATCCTGGTCCGAGGTTGTGGGTAAAGAAATTGGTAGCAGAAGAGGATGTCACAGTTCTTTGATGTTCATTCTATTGTAATGAAGGGCCTTGGCAATTTGTCAGGACTTGCCAATTTATTAGGTGTATTCTTAAATATTAAAGTGCGTGTTACCAAAATCACTCTTAAATTTTATAGACAGTGATATATGTGGTATTGTATATGGAAGTTAGAAAAAGTAGTGAAGAAACTTTTGATGTTGCAGCCCGAATTTTTTGGTCTTCGATATACTTGGCGTCAAGGATCTGGACCTGCACCATCTCGCTGGGTAGAACTAGAGCGACCTCTGAAGCGACAGCTGGACAAGAATGCTCGTGGCAATGTCCTGCTGCTACGTGTAATGTACTATGTGTCTGGGGTTCACCATCTCCATGATGAGATGACGAGGTCAATATAAATAAGACTTGTTATCAAATTTTCATTGGGAAACAAAGAACTATAATACTGGAAATATATTATTCCTAATGTGTTACGAGTTGCCCATACATATGCAATTATGTTTACATTTTGAATTGTATTCAAAAAGAAAATCAAATTATGTGAAATCAATTAACTTCTCTTTCTTAAGGTTGAAGGCAAAACAGTTTTGTGTGAGTGTAACAGTGATGCTACTAATAATATATATACTGCTCTGTTTCATGTACACTTAGGGAAAAAATGACTTAACGCTAATTAAAAAAAGAAACCTCTTGCAAGCCTATTGCCTGTTGTTTGTAGACATGAATTTATTCCTCCAAGCTTTTCTGTTCTCTCCATTTTTTCTGTTGATCTTCCAATGACTTTATTCAATTTTATTTTCTAGATCTGGATTTTAGATGCAATTTTGCCGCTTTTTTTTCTCTTTTTTTCTTTTCTTTTTTCTTCTTTTTTTTCTTCTTCTTTTTCTTTCTTTTTTTCCTGACTTAACTCTTCTAATTTCCTTTCTTTGAAAAGCCATTGTTTCAGTTTTACTTTTTGAGGTGAGCAAATCATACAGAGTTCGTTTGCTGCAATTTATAAAGTCTCTTCTGTCGCTATCACAATTATCAGGTCATATGCGTAGAGTATTGTTTGTATGTTTTTGTTTTTTTCTTGTTGAGGCATATTCGATTTAAAAAATAAGAAAAAATGTTTGTGTGTGCAAGTTCAATCATGAGTTCCGTTCTAATCTGTGACCACATTCATTGTTTTGGAGGTCTTATGACATTAATAAACATTTCGTCTCATACATTTTTAGTTGTGTGTGATATGATTTTCAGAATTTGAATTCAAATTAGTATGAAAAACTTTGAGACAGTGAAAAAGAATTTCCCTTTATTTAGTATTCCTTTTAAGGCTCAAATATGTGTCATTATCTTTTCAAGTATTACGTGTTTTTAATTCTATATTGTAGAATTAAATTACTAACAACAAGTGAACTTTATGTTCACTTATTGTATTGGTTGTTTACAATACTGAATTAGCCATGCAATCACGAATTATAGGAAGGTACATGTTCTAAAGAAATATCCAACTATGTGATAAAATTTAAAAAATCATAATATGATTTTGTCTATTATTTGTTGTTGAAGGTACCACTACTTTCTGCAACTCAAAACTGATCTTATAGAAGGTCGCATGCACTGTGATCAGAAGCAAGCAATACTTCTGGCCAGCTATGGTATGCAAGGTAAGGACATTAACAAAACATAATATAATATAACAGAACAAGAAAATTTTTCTTTTGTTGTATTTGAATTCCATAGTTAACTTACCCAATGGCAGAATTAAAATTTTTTTGGTGTGTGTTATTAAAGGTACTGTGTTACGCCCTTTTTTTGTTTGATAAAATTTAACAAATTAGTTCTAGTTTTTTGTCCACTCCCCAACTCTGAATAAATGTGTACAAATAAACAATGTTGTCTTTTGGCATGGACATTAAGGGTAGTTTCCAGGGGCTCAAGGATTCTGTTGGAATTCCCTGCCCGCCCCCAGGGAAATCTAATATCTACTCAAATAAAAATTAGTTTACATTTTATATTCAACAAATGTGTACATTTCATCACTTTTGTAGTCGAGAATCAAGCTAGTTTTGTACTTGTAATAAAAAATACTATATATACATATAGAAATTGTTGCTTTTAACTTTCCATTCCAAAAATGGATAGGGGCCTTTATGTCATGTTTTTCTAAAGGTTGCTAATGCTGTTATGATGGCCCTGCAAATGTAGGAGATAGATTAAGTGAACAGTGTAAGATTTTTATGTTGTATACTTACTCTTTCAGCTGAGTTTGGCAACCATGATCCTGAACGTCACACTGCTGAGTACTTGACAGACTTTAACATGCTCCCAAAGGTTTGTAATAATAATAACAAAAACAACAATAATAATAATATTGATAATGATAATGTCTTATTTGTTGCATTTCGAAATGTGTATTACAAGTTATTGAAAATTTCAATTTTTTTGTATATTATAGTTTACTTATTGGGTGTCCTCTGTGACAGTACCAAACTCATTGATTTTGAACATGAACTCTGGGTTAATTTAGCCATTTAGCCACAGAATAGCATATATTCGCAAGGACGAAGTGGAATAGCATCATATTTAAAAACTCAAACTTTTAATGCTCAATACACTTCTCTACACGAATTGAATTTCAATCCAGCCTTTGGCTATGCAGTTAACATTAAACATCATTGAGTATTGTCCAAAGCATTATTTCTAATGCATTTTAGGACTGTTCTTTCTGTGGAACATGTCCTGCTGCATTGAACGAAAGTTGTTGGCAGTCGACAAAGACATTGCTTAGACAACTACTTATGGGAGGTGCTCGGCGATGATGATTCCATACTCTTTAAAGCTCTTTTGTGTTTTGAGAGAAAGTGGAATATTTAATTTTATTTGAAACATAAAGACAATAATGCTGTACATGTTTCTTCACCCCTTTACAGTCAGTTTTACTTTTGTTATAAATATTGCATGTTTGTTTCATCATCTTGTCTTTTTGTTATCTTCTTGTATATTTTACGCAGAATTCAAGCCTTCCATTTTAGGTTATGTACATGCTTTTAATCAGTGCCTGTGCAACATTCCTTTTATTAAATGTATTTAAATAAAAAAAAAAAATACTTTGGCACGGACACCGACCTCAGTAATTGAAGTGCCTTCTAATCTGCCAATCAATCAATCCAAATTAATTTTTGCCAAACTCTTCTGTCACGCCTAACGCATGTCGAAGTTCATAATGAGGCTCTGGTCTTTGGTTGACCCAAAAAGTGTAAAACATCTTTGAGCCTGTCCAAAGCTTAGTTGGTATTGAACATTGAGTAGCAAAAGTTTGTGTTGACAATACCAAGTATCTTTCATGGTTTCCCATAATATTTACTAAGCTCAGCTCATTACTATTTTGTGCAACTCAATCGCCATGCAGTTATCAA